>JAQIXR010000507.1:0-25807 GCA_034700825.1 Quadroppia sp. Gr-Ori-00064 | reverse complement strand
TTTGGACATCGTTTGAGTTAGTCTTCGGGTGTAGTGGTCGTGCGCCTGGCCATTGCTCCCCCGGGCCCAAGGATACAGTTTCACGAATTTCTTCACTTTATATTTGGATAATATCTTTGAATACCATTTGTCTGAATGCATGTCCAGAAGCGCGCTCACGATCTCACGTCTCAGCTCTACAGACATGTTGTTGTTGACCACAATGGGATAGGAAGGCAAAGGACCAAACGATGTCAACACCGATAACTCGTTCCTGTATTTGGGATTTCTATCGAGAAATATCTGCAGACAATTGCTGTCGATTGCGGTCGCGTCGGACTGGCAGTTGAGCACCATATGTATGGACTGCAGGTGCGAACTCGATGTTTGACACATCCCGAAAAATGACGCGTTTTCGCCCCTTTTACTCAACTCATTTAAAGTTAAAACATTGTTCAGGGTTTCATTGGAACTGTACACCCATTTACACCCCCGGAGGTCTTCAAACTTTTTAACGTGAATTCTAAACAAAAAAATTTTTATGAATTCTTTTCATTAAATTATTAACAATTAATACCCAAACGATTTGCGAATGATTACATCCGAGTAATATCCGGATCTGTCATCTGCTATGGAGTGCGTGTGAACTGAACCCACGGGTAGTTGGGATGCCTTTCCTTCCTGTGAGAGCCGTATGAGATTTGTTTGGTTAACCCAAGCTATAAGGAATGGATGTATTGAAAAGACGTCGACTCAACCCAATTAATACCCATATTTATTTCGTTGCCTTCGAAAAGACTTTCCACATTTGCACAGTTAGACTCATATCTCAAACTGGTGTCGATATAACCCAATCGTGTCTTCAAATAATCCAAAACAATCTATAGATTAAAAATAATTTTAAAAATTATAATAAAATTCACAAAAAAAGCAAATTTTTGCCTCAAAATATTCAATAGGAATACTCGGAGCCAAATATGTTGCGGCTCTCAGTCTGACCACTGGACTGGAAAAGTGGTTTTGATTGACATAATTGAAATAATTTTTATTAAATTCACACATATTTTCAAATGACTCCAACACTAAGAGAACAGACAGCGTGAAGACTGCTTTTAAACCTTAGGTTCAGATTTTGATATGAGATATAGGTTTTGATTAGTATTTTAAAGGATTACTTATTTTCAGGAAATCTATAGCAATAATGTCAAGTGATTTGAAAGGGGATGAAATGTGTTATCATTTCACATATAGACCTCCAATGCATTGATATATGTCTTTGAGAGTGAATCTCAGATTTGATTTGTGAGACCTCGGGTCTAACAGGTCTAACATAGACTATGCATAATTAACTGCAAGGGCTATCCTGTTCTGGGTCTCATTCATAAATATTGCGGAAATGGCTAAATATATGCCTTAAGTCCCAGAATTCATCTTCAGTTATCAGTTTCGAAGCCCTCGAATGTGGTACTATTTTGAGGACGACGGGAACGGGAGTGAAAAGGTATGCGAATTACAATGACTATAATGTGTGACACATTATGTGTCCAATTATTATAATTTAAAACTGAGATAAAGCACGTGTTGATAAGGATTTTGGGGGACAGGGGTTAAGATTGATATTTGAGTCTATATTTCATTAATTAAGGGCTCATTTTATACTATATTTATTTTGATCGTCACTTATGTGAGGAATGATTTTGAAGGCAAGTTATAATCGGATACACTTTAGTATTGAAAGTACTCGTGATATACATATGGATAGAATTTTCCGCAAAAACACCGTAAAAAATGTATAACTTTTTATCAGAACATCAACTTTGGCTCAAAATATCATTTCATTTTTGTAGACAATAATATCATTCATTCAACTCATATCCAAAACACATGAATATTTTGAATATTCAATGTTAAAAAACAAAGAACAAAATGATTACATTTTTATCATTAAGTGCTTTTCCTATGACTGAATGAAAACAACACTTTTGTGCTATTATTGCAATTAAAATCTAATCTATAATAAGAAATAGTATTTTTAATTCAATAATCATTAAAATTGACGCCAAAAACAAAATTATAAATTAATTATAATTATGAAAAAAATTTGTTTTTTTAATTTAAGTTGTTTTGCATTAATTGTACTAAACTTATCAAAACTTATGCAAAGAGAATAACAAAACAAATTCTGTCAAATAATAGCATTTTAAGAGATAACGAAACTTTGATTTCATTTAAATCATATAAATTGCAAATAATAATAACTATAAATAACTTCAAACATAAGTAATAATTATTTAAAAGTATCATTAAAAAGCATTTCTGTATTATATGTAAAGCATTTAATGGCAAATAAATGATTTGAAAATGAATTTTATATTTATTTATAATAACTAAAGACAACAAAAATACAATAATTTTGAGAACAAATATTAGAAATCAATGGGTCCAGAGGTGTAGGCCTCTATGTCGTCCCTAACGGTGGCCAAGTTGTCTTTCCGGCGCCGATTGAATGCACAGTCACTTCCTTTAATAGCTTTATTAACATTTTTGATCCGAACCTTAAAATTAATTTTTTTCTTTTCTTTCCTTAACTTTCCTTTGATTTCTTGTGCCGTAAAAGTGGAAGCAATGGACGAAACGGGTCTAAAATCTGATTCAATGTCTTCGTTATCACTGTTTTGACCACTGTTTGAACTCTCGTTCACTTCTAAACTTCGCATATCTTTCGACAAATCATTTTCAACACTTGTTTTTGAAGTGTCTTTGCTTTCAGTCAAAGACTTTGCGGTCGATGTCTCGTCATTATCATCGACATCGCTGTCGTCTTCCTCTTCCTCTTCATCAACGCCAATGACATCGACTTCATTGACATTTTCTCTGTCAATGGTCTCAAAACAAGGAATGAAATCTGATTCAAATGCGAACCGTTTGACGAAGAAGTCGACAATACATTTGACGTCGCGATCGAAATAAATTTTCGCTGAAGAATGAGATATTGATATCATTTGCGGAAAGTCTATTAAAATGGGTTCAAACGACTGTGTCTTCAATATTACATTGAATTCATTGAAGTCTCCGTGAATTACACCGAAATCATTGGCCAAACGAATCATGAGATTCATTAACGACTCGTAAAGTCTTTTCACTTCATCTCTGCTTTCCATCACATCTCTGGACACGTGATTCAGAAGTAAGCCATCGATGTATTCCATGACAAGACAGTGACGATTGCAGTCAATGGGTTTGGGGATCGGTATGTCTTTGTCGTACAGGAGTGTCATAAAAGCGAGTTCCCGTTTGGCCGCCAATCGCGACAAATAAATCCAATTGGTTTTGTGACCACTCTTTTGATAATCTCGTTTTGTGGACACCGTTCTGAAGCAGGTTCTGCCCAAACGATGCAATTTGACCACAAATGTCTTGCCCTCGACATCACTGCCCACATAGACATCACTTTCCTTTCCGACACCGATTTGGTTACCAATGCTTGTGAGGACACCCCTATTGGACAAGACATTGAGTGCCAGGAAGTCATACCCCTTATATGTGAGTCTATAGCCGTCATATCTTTTGCCCCTTTCATACGACAAGAGCTTATTTTGGGTTAATTTCATCAAAACATTAGAAATGTTTCCGTTTTTCAACGAAGAGATCGTATGGATCAAAGTCTTCGGAACCAATTCATGGTTTTTCATTCCCATCTCAACCGACGTCAAGACTCGCATCTCATCTCCGGTCATATATCGGATTAAACTAACGTCTAATTTAACCATTTCTTCAGAAGTTATCACTAAAACAACACAAATAACACGTGTTTTCAGTGAGACGTAAACACAAAATGCCATACATTTGAGGATGTCTTCAATAAGGGGTTGTCTTCACATTCAATGCAATTGATGTCCACTTTTTGTCCATTCGTTTGCATTGTATTGAAATATGTCTTCATTTCTGGCATTCATTCAAACAATTAATTATTAAATGAGTATTTAATATATTTTTTACAAAATTGTATTCAATTGAAAGACTTTCACAAAAATTGCTTTCAATTCAGTGATTAATCGATCCCTAAATGAGTTGTTTTTTGTTGTGTTTTGCAAATCAAATAACATTTGAATTGAATTTTAATAACAATTAATTGAAGACAAAATCAATTGAAGACAAAGTCAATTGAATCCCAAAATCAATTGAATCACAAAATCGTAAGAAATTTCAAACTATTTAATGAAAAACTAATGGTTTCAACACTTATGTCATATTTGTCCACAGTTTGGACAATGTCTGAAACGAGCCGTCAGTTCAGTCTTCGACATATAAGACACGAAACAAAACTGAATAACAATTTGTATTCAATGCTTTTGGACCAGAATTTGGTGGATGTGATCATCTCTTGCGATGGAACCAATATAAGAGCCCATCAACTGATCCTTTCGGCCAACTCTTCATACTTCAAGTCGTTGTTTGATTTGCTTGAATCAAATCGAAGTCAAATACCGATAATTATCTTAAAAGACGTGCCGTTGAGTGACGTGAAGGCCATCATTGAGTTCATGTATAGGGGAGAGGTATCTGTCGAGGAAAGACAGTTGTCGTCTGTGCTCAAGAGTGCGGAACTGCTCAAAGTGTGCGGTTTGACTGAAGTATGTCTTGCATTGCGATCACAACTCATGCAATCGACTGCTGAAGACAGCGGTTCCACTTCAGGGCCCGTCTCTAATAAGAGGCCACGAATTAGTGATGGAATCACTCCATCGACTCAACCGAATGACTTGTTCTCAAAGCTAAGTAATGCCAGATTCGAGATAAGACCCAAACAGTCGACAAACCGATCGCCGATTCAACCATTGATCTCAACCTCGCCATCAAAGACCAATAGTATTATCCTCTCCTCGTCTTCAACACATCCAAAGACTGATTCAAATGCTATCAATACTACAAAAGTGAACAAAACATCAATGACTCGATTAAGCAGTTCTTCGAAAACTTGTTCCAATTTTATCCAAATCGGTCGACAACATAAAGACCAACCTTTGATCCGATCGCCAAATGTCGACACAATTAGTCCGAAGCAAACTATGCGAACCTCGACGTGGACTCCATCTCAAAGTCGATCTTCAGACCAAATGAAGTCAAGTCCTGAACGAACACAAACCAGACCTTCGGTTGTATTCATAGATGACGAACCAAATGAAGACTTTGTCGAAGAGATTGATATAAAGCCTCCGATCTTTGAACTCAACGAAAGGCTAAGACTTGAAAAAGAAAAGAATTTTGATTATCATTGCTCTCAAAGAGACTCAGATATAGAGATCACATCTGAGGTTAGATCCAAATCAAGAGAAAACTCTAGACATGAATACAAACCATCTCTTCGTTCGTCCGTCAAATCGCGCTGTTCTTCAACCAGTTCTCAATCATCATTGTCTACATTGCCATCATTTCCACCCCCTCCGCCCCCGCCCTCCTATAGAATCGTTCAAAGAAGTAGTTCAAGACTGTTAAGGAATATAATCAAACCGACCACTTGTAGCACATCCAACACTTCGACGAATAAAAGCAAAGAAAGTGATGACAAATCGAAATCAAACCCAAAGAAAGAGAGAATAACTGTTCGTCTCATCAAAGGTGCCGTCAAATCAAGAACAGATCCAAACAGTGGTGGCACTGATATAAGCGCTCCTGAGATCGAGTGTCCGTCCTGTGGACAGGTGTTCAACGATCAGAACAAGTGGAACGAACACATCGCTTACGCACACCTCCCGTTCCAGACATGAGACTCACTTCCAGTACTCTTATAGTCAAACGCATACCTCATAATCAATGGAAAGGTGTTTCCATTGATTCCAATCATTAGGAATAGGCCAACAATTGATGTGTTCATCAATGACTCAATTCTTTTATAATTTATATTATTTTTATTAATGTTTTTATCATTTCTTTGTCAACCCTTTGATCACTTAATCGTCATTTTGTGTTATTATTAAACAAAAGGCGATTATTGACTGAAAAGACGCCACTAATGACTGAAAAGATGAATTCAAATCTATCGATGATTTTTGAAATCATAAAAAATGAATTTTAAATATTTTTGTGAAAAGGTTTTTTAGATCATTATATAACCTGAAAAACTATCGATAAAATCATTTTTGCTCATATATTTTGACCTCGATGATACCGTTCGTGCCCCTGGTTTTGGTCAATCGCAACCTTTTTTGGTTGATCTTCACTTCATTTTGAACTTTTTCCAAAAATACCCCTAAATAATAAATATTATCTAGCATAATTTGTATAATAGACTTGATTAAATGATCTTGGTCAGATATTACAAGATATCTCTATCTGTTGTTCTCTTTAATCAAATGATATACCATTTAATGGATTTCAAAGTCCAATACATAACACAAAACATGTCTAAAGACTATATTTATCATAATTTATGTAAAATTGATTATTCGTTAAAAACTTTTCATTTTTTAATTTTAATGATATTTGTCAAAAAATAATAAAGTTTTGATTCATTAATTTGTTTGTAATAATAATTAGTTTTTAAATATTTGTTTCAAATCAATTGCTTCGTAGCCTTTGGTATAGCCATAGGTTTGGTGAAGACAAAAGGGGCACAAAATGCAATCGCTTGTTGATGGCTCACCTTGATGATGGCTCACCTTGATGATTCTATTCTCAAAGATGCCATTTGTTATTCATATCCAAATCAAACTTTTAATCAAAACCATTCTTAAAGTGATGCCAAATGTTGTCTAATCAATAATGTTTTGAAACTCCTGACCCCCTTTGCCCTCAAATATTCCTCATGTTCGAGGAATGGCTTAATTGTGTCCAATGTTTATAATTAGTTATTAATTCAATATCAAGTGAACGAAAAATGCTGTAATGTTTGCACACTTAAGACAACACTAATATTCATTAAGCCCTTAATGTTGGCAAAAGTTTTGTGTTTTACTATTAATTTATAATAAAATTATTAATGAAATTCAAAAGAATTTTAATGTTTTCAAAACAATTCAATTTTAATGCAAAGAATATACGAAACAAACAATCAAAACATATTTCGTTAGACATTGATATATAAATTGTATATTAAGGTGACCTCAATTCGACCCAATGTTCGCCACAAATCTCTTCGGCTTTAATATTGAATAATATTTTCTTGAATCCAATGTTAAAATAGTTTTAAAGAGAGAAAGAAAAATAAATAATAAATAATAAGATAAGAAATATATATATAAATGAAAACCATTTGAGGCGAAGATAAGATTCAGAGATGATATGTTCGATACAATCTCTGGCAAAACATTTCAACTTTTCTTCTTCTCTAACGTTTGCCTATATTTGGGATCTAATGATATTGTCACACATTTCTCAAATCCATTTAAATGTTTTCATTTTTATTATTCATATATGAAATGAAATTATTTTTATATAATGTTTTCAAAGCATACCCGAGTGTTAGGGCTATATTAAAAACATCAAGGTAGTGTCAATTGTCAATATGATACTGAAAGACAAATGTTGCCAAGCTCAAATGGTGACAATTGCATTCAAAATGAACTGAAAGTAAGCGAAATAAATGTAAAAAATATTGTCGTTTTTTGGATCAATAGTACAGAGATGTTAAGAATATAGCAAAGAGTTTGCAATGAAAACACAATTCACTTATCATTTAGTCTAAAGTATTTTATGGCTATTCTTTAGTATAAGTCCCCAAATCAATTACACTGAAAACCAAAAACCAATTTCTATACTTTATACAAGTTTTTTATGCTATTATATTTCTAAGGGGTATTGGGTTTAGTTTAGTTAGGATTTGTTAGGTTAGGTTTGGGTAGGTTTAGGTAGGTTTGGGTAGGTTTGGGTAGGTTTTGGTAGGTTTTGGTAGGTTTTGGTAGGTTTGGGTTAGGTTTGGGTAGGTTTGGGTGGGTTTTGGTAGGTTTGGGTAGGTTTGGGTTAGGTTTGGGTAGGTTTGGGTGGGTTTTGGTAGGTTTGGGTAGGTTTGGGTTAGGTTTGGGTAGATAAAAAATATCACAAATAATAATAAACACAATTAAAAACAAAATCACTTCTGAACATGTTTTTGGTTTTCAGTGTAAAATTTGACGTGGGGACCTATACTAAAGAATTTCCTTTTATGATAAGTGCTGTGATTTGAGCCATATTTTAGACAATGTATTAATGAATAATGTTTTGTAACAATCATTTAATTTCATTTCATTTAATGAAATTCCCATAAAAACTATAAAACATTTCATTTCAATTAATTACTTGTGCACAAAAAACACGAATTTTATGGCTTTCATTAAATAAGATTTCATTGAATGTAATTATAAAGCAAATCGAAGACACATTTTATTTAAAGTTTTATCTTTTTTTCTTCACATTTTGCTGCTTATAATGCATTACAGTTCACATGATTTGCCAAATGCTTTTGAAGTACAGAATTCATACCTTAAATGACCTTTGATTAAGAATGTTAATCGGATGTGATGTGAAAGCGTACCAAAGGGTACAAAAGCGTACAAAGGGGTACGGTATGTGATGTGATAAGTTTGAGGCAATCAAACATAAAATTCAATATATTGTCAAAACTTGATTGATATGAGTCGGGGATAAGAGTGTGAATGGACTCAACATTTCATTGCATTTGTCTATCGAAATGAAAATATTTTTTTATTTATTTCTTTAATTCATGTTTTTGTGAATAAATATAAAAATATATGAATAAATAAATAATGAAAAGTTTGTATTATATAACGGTTTTATGTAAATATTAAATTGAAATTATTATGAATGAAATGAATAACTGTTACTATATTTGTGTGTAAACAATAAAACTTTTTATATGTTCTTATTTTTCTTCTTATTATTCAAACCTTTTTTATTAAAGAAGAAAATATTCTAAAAATAATATCTCTTTTTAATGCAAATGAAAAATATTTTTTAAATATATTTGTATTTTAAAGAATTCAATGAAATTAATATTAATTTATTTGGTTTTTTTCTAACAAATACATGAGATGATCGCAAATGAGAAATGCAATGAAAATAGCATTAAATGAAGACTCGCTGCTAATGAAGGCCTCAATCGGATGAACACATTATTGCTTAACACAAATGACTATTTTTAACATACATTTTGAATAGTATTTCACTTATTATGTACTCAATCGAGTCGTGCATTACTTATAAAACATATTATAAACTGAAAACAAAATCTCATTCTTTAACGAGTGTTTGACCGATATTTAGTTCATTATCGTTGGCCGAAGAGACCGACAATAGTGTTGGCGTTTGGGTATATATTTTCACCCTTTCTCTAATATAAGGCTTGGCTTTTCATTCAATCTTTTGTACTTTAATATAATCTGAATAAATATTTTCACCAAAAAATAAGAATATCTTTCAGTTATAAGTCCTTTAAAAGATATAATTTTAGTATTTGTGGAGTAATTATAGATTTTATTAATGGTTAGAATAAATCATAAAAATTGGGTGTTTTTCTCTTATATATAGTAATAACAACAAAAACCCCTTAAAAAGAGTACGATAATGTGTTTTCATACGAAATTCAATTAATTTTCACAATGAATATCAGTTTTTTATTATTAATAAAAGCTTTCAATTTTAGGGCCATTTATCACAAGTCTTGTAATGAGTTAATAACACAATGAAATCGTTGAATGAGATTTAAAATGACTTTTTCAACAGAGTTTCAATTATGAATCGGTCGATCAAATGATGTGAAAGTCATCGATAAATCAATGGATTCTTTATTGGAGAAAATAATAAAAAAATGATATAATATTAGAGATATTTATGTAATGATAAAAAACAAATATTAAGAATGTTTTCGAAGAAATAATTAATATAAAGAGGAAATAATGAGAACTTAATTGTGGCGTAAAATTGCTTCAATAAATTACATGATATTATTAGTTATAAAATTCATAAATTCATTTCAGTTTACAAATAAGTTATGGAATGGAAGGAATGGCATCAAAAGACATGTCTCAGATTTATTATACATTAAACCTAAAGCTCTTTTTAAAATTTATTAATATATATAACGATATATTCAGTCATTAATTCAAATACTATTAATCATTGAAATTTTTTAACTCTCATGTTTGGGATGGCATTTTAAGCCCTCTCTTTATATAATTGTGAAGTAATTATTATAGGAGTGAATATATTGCAGTCATATGGTGTCAGTCCAGTCCAGACTCTATCAATAGTTTTGATTATATACAGAGAATTTTCAAACCCAAGCACTTATTATAGGGTGGAAAAGGATTGTGAATTAGGTCTAAGAAAATAATGTAAAACTTTAAACAATTTCTTTTAAATTTTCTCATTGCATATTGTAGTCAATTTTTACCAATTCTTTGATTTTTAGTTATTTTTTCTGTTATTTGACAAACACTTAAATAAACTCAAAAATATTGAAATATTAAAGAATATGTCTTTCATTGAAATATTTATCATTAAATCCAAAAATTGATTCAATTCTTGAATTTTTAAGATATTGTGAATTGAAATGATTTGAATTGTTTTGAAAATTAATACAATATTCAAAACATGAAATTCATTTGCGATAAAAATAAGACATAAAATACATAAAAAAATGTGTAATTCAGTGAATATTTGTAATGAGAATTGAATGCAATAATTATTATAATAATTATTATAATCACATTATATTGACATCGAAAACACGACTTATTCTATACATTCAATTAGTAATGAAATTATATTCACATAAAGAATAACAATAATTATTATGATATTTGTTGTTTGAAAACATATTTATTCTAAATATTCAGATAAAAAATACTACTTTTTATAGAAAAATAATTATTAATTAAATTGAAATAAAAAAATCAACAAAAAGGCAAAACATGAAAATGCATTCAAGAAATACATTCAAGAAATACATTTTTATGACAAATATATGATAAGATCTCTAGTAAACTGAGTCGCGCCTAAAGCCAAACCATTTGGTCTGAACTTATTATTAGCGAAAACTTGTTTAAAGAAACATAAAAATGTTTGACCCGAGAGATGTCTGACATAAGAAGTGATTTTTATGACTTTTAATAGACTTATGTATTATATATTAAATGCAATCATTTTTTACAACATTTTGTTTTATTTAAATAAATTCTCTTTTATTTCTATTAATAAATAAATAACTTATATATACATAATATAAACAATATTATATATCTAATAGTGATGCGCACACATCCCAAAACCCTGTCCTCGGTCCTGCCCCTGGCATAGACCTGGACACTAATAGTAATTATTTGATTGAAAATTATGAAATTCTTTCAAACGATTACATGTTTTCAATGTTATTATATAATTAATAATTATATATATATTTATTATTTATTTATTAGTGAGAGAACACAACTTCAGTTGACATAGCCCTCAATGAGGCCCGAGTTGGGCCTAATCTCTCTAAAGCACAGGTATGGGTCTCGACCTCAGTCTTTGCGATCACTAACAATGACTAATGATTTTTAATGCAAAACATTGTATGTAATCTTATATGAAAATTAGTGATTATAATACCACCGCTTATACCCTCTGTCCCTTTAGGCCAGTATTAAGATATACTCTAAGAGTGGAAGAGTTGAACTCGAGATCAGAAACTACTATAAAAATTGCTGTTTATTACAGATAATAATATACTCTTCAATGCTATTAATCGATTGAATACACCTTTTGTTGGGAATAAGATTTAATTGATATTTTGTAATCTTTTTAACAATTTTTGAAATGTTTTTATGAAATAAATTTCAAAAGCAATCGATATATAGATATTGTGTTCAAATAATTCATACATTAAATCAAATATGTATTTATTTGATTGAAATTCAGTTCTCATTCATTCAAGTAATTAAAGGGTTATTCAAAATGAAATGCAAAACAAAAATATGAATCAAAGCTATAATTAGAGAAATATATATCAAATTCATTTCACGATAAACTGGTTATGAATTCAATGAATAATTGGTTAATGAATTTCATATCAAAATTATTGAAACAATTTTTAATCTGAATAACATGTCTTCACAACAAAAATATTTCGATATTTTTTAGCTAATTTGAGATAAATATAAACATCAATAAAAACTTGTTTTTAATCAATACTCAATTGGTTTGCTTTTCATTATATTATATTTCATTATTTTATTGAAAATTCTTTTTAAACTCATTTAAAGTGATTCCTATATTTTGATTATGAATATTAGTTTTGTTCACCACTCAGAACGCATTCCTCCCCTCCCGAACACCTATAGTGTTTGGGAACGTTCATCACTGAGTCCGAGTCCTCCAAAGAGGTCTCGAGACTCTTGTTCGCGCTCAGGGAGGAATGCCATGACTCGTCATCGCGGCTTAGGCTGACTTCACATTGGATGTGAAGCTCACGAAACATACTATAGAAATGATTCTTTGAAGTATGATCTTAAACATACCGGTGCTCTACCACAACCACCCATACAACACACATATTACATTCATGACAGCTTTCAATGGATTCTAACTTCAAATATAATCAAATAAATTGAAATAATTTACAAATATTTTTGAATTATTTTATTGATTATATTTTTATAAACAATTTTATAAATAATTCATTAATAATAAACTTTTAAATATTATAAATATTTTAGTTTTAATCATTAAAATGATATTAAAATTTCAGTTTAAAGTCTATTCAATCGCTTTATTTAATAATAATTGCGTTTTGTTTTCAATACAAATATTTTTCATTAATCGTATAATTATTTGATATTATATATTGTTCTCAATTTAAATAAAGTTTTAATATTTTATTTGTTATATGAACTGAAAAATTAATACATAATTATTAATCATTTCAATAAATAATTGTATTTCAAAAGAAAAATAATAATATAAATGAAAAATAAATATATTTTGGGTTTGAGTTAACGCAAAGAAATGCTTATAAGAAAACGACTTCTCTTTTATCAATAGGAATATCAAATGAAAAATTTATATTAATTTTGACACTTTTTGTATAACAACAACAATAAGAATAATAAGAAATGTATTTTTTTGTGAATATTGATTATTAACTTATAATTACTTCCTTTACTCCAAAACACGTTTCGCAACATTTTTTCTAATATATATTGCTATTAAACTAACGTTAAAATTGAATGAATTGAAAAATCTTATCGAAAGTCATTTAAGTGAAATAATTGTGAAGCGAATGAGAAACATATTATCGAAATAGTGGTCGAGAATGTTATAGCGAGACCTTGTTATAAGTGGTATTAAATCGAATAAATCATAATTATATTATTTAATATATAAGGCCTTAAACTTCTTTCTCTACTAAGTGTAGGATTTTCTGTAGGAATAATATTTGTATTAATTATTTTCAAATCAAAAGTCATTTGAAAAAAAACATTTTAAATCTAAAGCACGAAATAATTTGGAAATTAAATAAAAATTTAAGAAATATTAATATTTATACAAACAATTCACACCAAACAAAACCCAAACGATTATACAGTATATTAATTAAACATTTATTTGTGTTATAAAAACATTTTTTTCTCTTCAAATCAATCACTTTATAGAGAAAAGTGTCGAAAATATTGTATATGTTTTTATAGAGCATATATGGAGGAGAGAATCGGTAGAGCTTTTGGTCACAGCGTTGGCTCAGACTCTTATCTAACATTTAGACAAAACTCAAACAGTTTTTCCTGTTTTTTCAATTGAAAAAACAAAATTCAAAATTCATTATAACATTAAGTTATTAAATAAATGTGTTTTGCAATCAAAAGTCGTTCATTGAGGTCAGTGACCTTTTTAGGTCAGTGCCCATCAACTCTTTTACTTTTATCAACTCATATTCACATTATTATATGAAGAGCTACTTCGCACCGGTAGAGCACTTATGGAAAGTTATCACAATTTGATGCACCAGTAGTTCGTAATTAATAAAAATTAAAGGAAAACATTTTGCTCTCTATTGAGACAATGAGACAATAATGACATTTATATACTGTTTATAATTTATGTGAAGTCTATATAAAATACTTCACATTCATTGAGAACAATACCATTAAATGTCTTCAGAACTTGTTATTTGTTTGAACACTAAAACTCTTCAATAAGTTATTCAATAATAAAATTGGACTCAATTTTAAAAGTATATATAAATATAAATTTAAATAAATATAAAGTTTAAGAAAACAATGTCTTTGTTCTCAATCTCTCTTTTAGTAATGGTATGAAAATATCGACAAATCCCGGACACAGTTTTGTTATGAAAGTGTGTAAATCAAACACAATATCTATAAATATTATATAACAAATGCATTCAATACTAAATTACAATTTTTTACAACATTTAATATTTAAGCAAAAAATTATTTAAAAAATTATTCTTTATTCAAATTTACTGTAATATTGTTAACAATATATGGAAAGATAATTTGGTGCCGGTGCTAGCTACCGGTGCCCGAAAGCATAACTCTTTCTACAGAGTCTATTATACTGAGCAAAGAATGTGCACATCCAGACAGCTCTGGTCTTTAGGTCATCGGCTATTAGGTCACCAGTATTTAAGTAATATCTAATCGAGTTGTGCTGCACATGGAGTGTACCTGTGCTGCACATGGAGTGTACCTGTGCTGCACATATGTTTGATGCAGAAGTTGATGGCATTAAACATAGTTAGACCGATCATCACAGCATCGGTCGGTGCAGACAAGACAAGTGCACCGGTGGTGGACATGCGTAGCACAGGCTTAGCCTCATTTCCATCGACAAGAAAACCTGATATCCTTTTGGTATTGCAGTTGTGATGCAGACAAACAACGATAGGAGTGATAGGAACGGATGAAATCAATTGCAATGCGATTTATAGCTCACAGAAGTGTTTGATATTATGTGAATTAATGTTTCAAAAGTCTTGTATTATTGTATAGGATATGAGCTGTGATTGTTCTCCACATAACTGTGCTTTTGTCCAACACAGAGACATATATCGAATAACTGATGCCTTAAACGAAAATTAAAGTTTTGTTTTAATGTTGTTCTTATTGTCCATTAAATACTAATTTTCAATAATTGCTTCGTTTTGTTCAATATTTTTCCGGTCGGAAGAAAAACTTGATTTTAATGTATTCGCTCTTCAGTTCAAAAACTCGTGTAAACTCTTATTGAAAGAAATAATACATTTGTTTAAATTCAATGAAAATTATTTCAATGAATAAATAGCTTTTATATTATTGCAAAGTATATGAAGAAGCGATGAATCAGTCATTGGGTGCAAACTTAGAGCAAATTAAAGGCGATTTGAATTACAACGAAATATTAGACGATTTGCTCTATCGGTCGTCAAAACCAAATCCTAACCGAGAAGTTCTCATCGCTTCCAGTGTTGGCCACAAGAACAACAATACCATTAATATCAATAACAACACCACAAGCCGGCAGTGCCGCCAAAGACAGCCGGCGCTGTTACTGCCTGCCACCAATGATAACAATGGCCAGACATCACTGTCCACATCAAGAGCATCGGTCGTCACAAACAACAGTTGTGTGCCATTAGTGGTGAGCCGACAGAACAACAACTACTGGAGTCAATACCCGAGTGGATCAGAGTTCGACACAACGAGAATCGATAACTATTTGAATGCATTGAATCTAAGCCGAAGACATCGAAGCCATAAGCCATCGACCAAACAGACGGCCAAACATGTCAGGTCCCGATCGGTGGACACGACCCTTACACGGCTGAAGCTGTCCTTACATAAACCGGTCAACACTATCCTAAATGCAATCACATCTCCTTCTGGTGCCAAAATCGCAACATCCAGTAGTAGTCACAGCGCCGGCAGTTCGAGCAAAAGTCAAATAAACCGCAATATATTAGTTACGCGATCGGAATCGCTTAACTCAGAGGGCTCTTCCCTTTCCGGTGAAAGTGTTTGCTGTGAATTCAATTCATCACTACTTAGTCATCCGGCAAAGTCTGTGCTCAAAAAGGCCAGTGCCACTAATCCCGTCCATTTAGGGCCGGGTAAGAAAAATGTGACCTTTAGTGCGTTCGCTACCATTCAGGTTATGGACGGATAAAACACTACTTATTATATAAAATAGTTTATTCTCTAATGAGTTATTCTATACCTGTTCTCACATTCAGTTATTTTGTTAAAAATTAATATATTTTGTGAACAAAATCAAAGAATTGATTACTTATTGAATAGAATATTAATTATTGAATTGATTTTACATTAAAAATAAAGAGAAAAATCATTTTTATTAATATTACTATTAAATAACATTATTGTATAAAGAGTTATAGAATTATTGAGAAATTTATAATTAATAATATATTATGTCTTATATTTTGAGTTTAATTTTGTAAATCAAAGATTCAAATAATAAATAATAATAAAAATTGAAATAATTTACATAAAAAGAAGTTTTACATCACTTCTAGCTATATATTAACCAGAATTGGGTTATTAATGAATATTTTGTTGTTTACCTAATTTTCTCTCAAATCCAATGCTTGTGTTATTTAATATATTTTATATACAAAATAATACAAAAAAAATATTCTTTAAATTTATTTTAACTTCAAATTACACTTTATTTAATAAAAATTATAAAAACTTTTTTATTTATATACCATTTACTCCACTAATGGTTTTTGTCGTCGATTTTAATAGCGATTATAATATTAATATTTATTGGATTTAAAGTTAAATTATATATTAAAAAATGCATTGAATTTGTTGTGAACAAAAATATAGCGATTGTTATCATTGTTTGTATTTATAGTAACATTCATTGGATTTTATTTTGTTGAAAAAAAATATTTTCAAAAATTTAATAATTATTTGATAACTAGTTATTTATGAGAAAAGTTGGTTTGAGTGGCGCTTAACGGCTATCTCAACCCCATTTCCCCAACACTGACCTCAGACTCATAACAAATATTTCTAATGTATTTCTGGCATTGTTATCATTTTTGAAAAAAAAAACTTTCAAAACAACTGCAAAACTTCTCATATATTGTGAGTTTATTCCACAAATTGATGGCTTGGCGTCAAAATTGTTGCCTTGAATACCAGAGTCAATTGCATGGAAAAGAGTTGGCGATTGATTTCTACCGGATTGTAATCGTCAATAAATATATGATTTTTTCTATTATTTGCTATTTTATTGTTGAAAAAAAGTTGAAAATATTTTTCGAGAGCAACGAAAAAATTTTACATCAATTTTGGAAAATTAGATAATTTTGAGAATTTCTAATAACTCATTAAATGTCAAATAAGTACTGAATTTATGTAAAATTGTTTTCAAATTATACATTGAATTGATTTTAAATCATAAAATAATAGACATTTATATTTGATTTACTTTAAACGATTTGAGCAAAAATACTGAACTAAAATACAAACCTTTCAATGATTTGAGTGAATTATTGAGAAAATTGTTTTTTTTTAAACAAATTATTCACTAAAATAAAAATAATAAATTTTTATAATAAAACAAAACATCATTTTTTATATATTCAGGGTTTTTTAAATATAAATAAATTCATTTTCGGTTTCAATTTATTATAAATTAATACAATTATAATGTTTTGAAAGAAATATTTCAAATGTTTTAATTGAATTTTTATTTTTATTGCTTAATATCTCTTGAAAATTGAATTTCCTATTATTTCTATGCGTTTCTCATATCTGACATTATTTACAAAAGGAATTATACGAAAATTAATAGAAAAATAAGATTTACTGTAATTTTACAATAATTTCAAATTCAATTCAAATAATAGTTTGGATAATCGCCAGTAAATTATGAAAAGCCATTTCCATATATTCCTTGATTATGTTTTATATGCGAAACATGTGTTTTAATACATAATGTGTGCCACAAATGAAGGCAATGAAGAATCAAAAAACATAGAAAAAGTGCCAAATAATTCAATTCGTTATTAATAATATTTTCATTAATATTTTTATTATATTATTTTTAATATAGAAAACACATAATTAATAATAACATGAAAACAATTTTGTTATTATTGGATGAAAATGTATTTTTTGAATCAATAGCCATAAAAAAATGTAAAGTTTTAGACAAAAGAAAGAATAAGTCATTCATTGGATTAAATGTTTGGTTAATATAAAAGTAGTGATAAAGTTGTGATTAGAGAAAAAAAGTTTGATTTCATTTCAACATTAATATAATAATAATAACAAACATGATTATAATGATAGCCTCGATTCGTTGAGCTGAGCGTCCGATTTGATTTGACCCCTCACTAAATGGTTTTTTTCTTCATAAATTCTAGTACAGTATTTAGGCTTACGTTTAGGGCATTGCTCTTCAATGCAATGAATTTATAAATTATTGAATTCAAATGACGATTGGATTGCCTGTTGTGTACGACCTATAAAAATGTGATACAAAAAGTGAATCCACTCTTAAGAAGTGAACACAAATTATTAAAATATCATTACATTTGAAGACAAGTGAAGACATGCTTTGCTTTGTTTGAATACCATATAATTGTGTAATTATTTGATGGCATAATATATATAATTTGAACATTAAATACAAAACTCAAAACACTTTCTTATGTTTAACAATAAAATTTATAATATATTTTGTTTGCATTTATAAAACTATTTATAATAATGACTATTATTTCATATCAATTATCAATCATTTTATTACTTCTATTCCCTTCCAATCAATCGATATTTTAAAGTTATTTATAAATCACTTTTCTTTATGAAAGGCTTTGATATCGAGTCTAAATATATACATATATTATATATATATTTAAATAAAAAAATATTTAATTATAATTCCTGTAAATCAATCTTTAAGAGAAAATCATCGGATTTTCAAAGTATATAATTTATAGCGATTTGTATATATTTTTATATTTATTTTATATCTCTTTTCATTAAACCGGAAGAAAAACAAAATTATATTTCGAAAAATTTTAATTAAATATCAAAAAAATATATAATCTTTTGATACTTTTATAAATCGATTTTCAATCAAAATATTAAAAAATGAAATTTGAATTTTGTTTATATAATATTTGTTGTAAATATTATATAAAATGTTTCCTTTTATATGAATAAATATTTTATATTTTATAAAATTATATAAAAATCAAATCTTTGTCTCTTTTGATATAATAAAAAGTAGAACTGATATAAAATTTTTTGCACATTTTTTACTTTTTTTTTGCTTTTTTAACTATTTTGAAGTCATTCAATCACTTCATATGAGAGTGCATTGGATTTAATATATTTTCTCTTTTCCTATAAATTCTTAATTTAAAACACATTTTGGCCTCAATTTTATATCACTTAATAATATAAAAATTAGCAAAATTTATAACAAATATCACTCAAGAAGTCATCTGATTTGCTTTAAGACAATTTCAGTGCAAAACTTTCTACTGATTTTTAATGAAACCAAAACCGAATTATTTATTATTTCTTCAAATATTGAATATTATTTCAAATATATATTCAGTCAAAACATTATAATATTAATGAATTGAATGCAAAACATGATTAAAATCATTGATATTTGAGAAAAGAGATATGTTTTAAATACAAGATTTAATCGCAATATTAAACACAATTTTGTGCTGAATATCATTTGATTTAATGCGAGAAAAATATTGTTTATATTAAATCAAAACTAATCACACGATTCTTGACTCAACTCATCCTATATTCAAGCAAATCCTTTTCTTATTCATAACTCCCTGTGCTCTCCATTTCCGTAAGCGTTCTCTCATTATTATACCATTCCTTTCATCTCATGTTTTTGTTAATATCGATATATATTTGCCTTTAATTTAAGTTAAATAAAATATAGTCCAAAAAGTGCTTTGAAGTCGACATAGCAATAGAGTGTTCATCAAAAAATATGATTAAATATCGTGTAATGTATTGTAAATGTATAGTAAAATTCACTCTAATATTGAAAACATTGGGACATTTGTGCATAACTTTCCAGAGAGTATTTTTTCCAGAATTTCTGACATTTAAAAAACAAAAAATGGACAGAATTTTACAAAAACACTACAAATATCATCAAAATATAAAAGATTTGATTGAAAGCAAACAATCAAATTTGAGTCAATTATTGAACAAATATTAGATAAAATTATTGCATAAAATGATCACAATTTTTGTCTAAACTTTAATCAGACAATTAATTGGTCTCAAATGAGATCAAATGACATATATTGTGATAATAAATAACTATTTGATGACAGACCAAAATTATATACCACTTCCTAACGAAAGCGTAGTTAAAAATAACAGTAAATATGAAATATTAATATTTTGTCGACTTTTTAAGAGATGACCCAATATTTGATATTAAGTTATTAAATATTCTCAAAAATCGTCATTATTTTGCATTTCATCTCATGTTAGAAGTGTTGAAAGAAAACAAAAACAAGAAATTCAAATACATTTGAATTTAAACATTATTTTGATTCGTGGCTCAAAACCGACAGTGGATTGGATTAGCATTAATATAATGTTCAATCGTTAAGTTCGATAACATTTGGGCAAAATTAGCAACTGATGGCTCGAAAGCACCGTTAGCTTACAATTTATTATACATTCTCAATGCTTGCCCTACTTTGAGTCCATTATAACTAACTTTTACATTACATTCAATAATAAATTAGTTATAAATTCAAGTCTTCACGCAATTATGTGTTGTTTTTACATCACATACATATGAAGAATATTCTCACTTTGGCTTTAATTTTAAATATTTTTATCATTAAATAACTTATTTAACACAAAAAAAGCCAAAGTCATGTTCGGCCGTCAACTCCTCGGCCAAAACACACGATTACTTTGTTATTGTAATTATGAATCAATTGTGAAAAACATATAATTATAACAAAAATTTCATATCAATTAAAATGAAATAACTTATAAATAATATCAAGAATTCAAATAAAAAACACTTCAATCGATTCAATGAAGGATAACACGAACAAACGATGTCATCATATTTGGTGAAGGAAAGGGTTATTTTATACTTGTTTTTTTCAAATAATAAATTAAAATAATGAACAAAATGTTCCGGATTTCAACATATCAATGAATTTCTCAATAATTGACAAATGGCAGCTAATTGTCTTCTATGTCCCTGAACCTAATCCAGCAATTATTATATATTATTATTGTTATAAATACTTAAAATGTTATCCAATTAAGAGTTTCTTACACAAAATGTTGAATTTGTCATCTTTTTTGACATCTTTTAATTACTTCAAAAATGTTAATCTATTTCAGTATTGCCTATCGATGTGAATGCCTTTCCTTAACGGTTTAGTCAATCATTGGCTCTGAATGTCAGTCAATATTGAACTGAATGTTTGACTAATAAATATTTGTTAATACAAAACAATATAAAAATTATTGTTTAAAAAAAATTCAAAATTAGGGTAAAATTTATTATACAATCAATAATAAAATCAAATCAATATTTGAAAAATATTTCAATATTTGAAATATTCAATAACTCTATGAATTGTTTTCATAGTCTCATTAATCATAAAATAAATCAATTATTAATAAATTGAATGAAAAAATGATAAAAATTCGAGATAACGTTTGTAAACTGAGATGGGTGATGGCGCTAAAGCTCTGGTACATTTCGATTTAATACCTGTTTTTAATTAGTTTTCGAGCACTTCATACAAAAAGTGATTCAAATCTGTAAAATACGTGAAAAATATTCTTAAACTCAAGTTTTTCATCAATTCCTAATTGAGTCAAAAAAATTTTAATCAAATGTAGAGATAATATCGTTTTGAACCATAATCTGACTCTGAATTTGATTCCCAAAACAAGTTCTCTCTATTTTTTAGCTCTACATTTGATATCCTATTAATGGTTCACAAAATCGATTCATTATTTTATAACACATTATAAAAATAATTTATTTTTTATTATTAATCAATGAATTCACACAATCATTGAATGGACAATACTTTCCAAATTAATTTGAGTTTTATATAATATTAAGCAATTTATTGTATATTATTTTTTTGAGAAATTCATTCACAGATTGTGTCCGAACATAATTGAGTTTTTATGGATGAAACACAACATGAAATAGATTTTTGAATGCATTTATATATCACAAGTGATTGTTGTGTTTAATAATGAATTTTATGAAATACAAAAATAAAGAAATAAATTATAAATAAAATTCTTGTCTGTTATTGAATATACAATTACTGAGACGTGAACTAAATTTCATGTTTTTTCTCGCTTTAGAAAATAATTTCTAATCGAAATATAAGTGCATAATAAAACCTAAGTTACATATTCTGCTATAGCCTTGATCTAGATTTTCAATCCATGCCAATTCATGCCTTTTCTCAATGGGCACCAAATGGTCCAAAATATGATTACTTATAAATAATAGTCATTTGTTGTATTAAAGGCGTGTCTATCGATATTACAGATTTTGTGAGCCATTGGTAACCAATATTTTGTTCATATTTTCATAAATTAAAACCAATTAAACCATATATTATTATTGCATTAATTAATACAATTATAAATGTATTTAATGTCCAAATATGAGCAAAATTATTCATTTAACTCATAATGAATTGCTTAGAATTGCTTAGAATTTATAAATATTTTAATGTTTTTTGACATTCATTTCAACACTATTTGAAATATTTTCAGTCATTTAGTAATTGTTTTTAAAACGAATAAAAATCATTTGAATATTGAAAAACAGATCTGAGGTTTTGAGAAAATAAACCTGAATTTTAAAGTGTTTTTCAGTGAATAGTTTAAGCTATTCTGGGACAAAATCTTCAACATATAGGAAGTGTTGGCAATCAATTTGAAACCAGAATTAATTGATATAATGATTGAATTTTATCTCTATTTTTAACAGAAATTTTGTCAAACATTAATTGATGGCTAAAACGATTTGAAAGTTAATGGCCTAGAATTGGATGAAAGAGTTGTGAATCTAATCGATAACTATTGAGGGCTTAATGTGTAGGCAATCAGTGAACAGAAATTTGGATTATTTGTATTTGCGTTGAAATGCAATGCATTTCTCACTCAATGACTTACATTGGATATATAAAATGTAAAAAAAATTTCATTCAAATAAATGAATGATAAAAACAAAAGATTATGTTTGGAGAAAAAGAAGACATTTTTTGCAACTATTATTTCAATGAATATATTTATTATATAAACTAAGAACCGGTTGTCTTCAAAAGGCTCAGCGCTCATCACATCTGTGAAGAACAGACAGATTTGGACTATTGATGAGGGCTTTGCATACTTAAGGTCAGACTTACTATATTTTTATCGTTATTGTGAGGCATTTGCGACACCACTGTTGAGCCGACACACGTTTTTTCGCACATCTCTCTTGACGTTCAACATCTCTTGACATATATATCCCGGAAGAGTTGAACAGCACTTGTATGAAGACTACTAACCTCTTGTGGTATTCACTAAAACACTCAATATTCACATATCGTATGTGAGAATCAGTCATAAAAATATTAATGTATTTGTCAGTTGACTAACAATTGATTGCATTTTATTGTCAAACATTTGCTGTTCTCATATTAATAGCATTTTATTAATAAATTAAATATTTATAAATAATTCTTTCATTTGAATAAAGAACAGATTTTAATGAATAACTGAATAACAAATTTGTTTTTATTTATTCTTTGTTTGGATTATTATAAATAAAAGTCTAAAATTGTATTCAATTTGTACTCAATTTAGAAATAGTTTTTCAAACACATTGTTATTGAATAATAAGTTGTAATATAAACTAAAAACACATTTTCATCAAATCATCGCAAAGTTATCTATAAATTTGATCTGAAAATTATCAAAAAGTATGTCTCAATCCTTTTAAGTGCTGCCAAATTCGATTCGCATGCAATCCTATTCAAACTGTGACAGGTCTTCTCAATGGCTATCATGTCATACAAATGCTTTTATTACCATAACAAAGATGTCTTCAATTATCATTGTCAATCAATTTGATCAAGGTGATTCATGTCACACAATTCACAAGTAATGAAATCATTAATGAAATCATTAACGAAAAGCTCAAAAAGTAATTAATATTTCAATTGAAAGATCATTTCTCTCCCACACAGACATGCACTCAATCAATATTCAGTTGAGTTCTCGTTTGCACTGAAATAATGATTTTTAAATCAAATTTTGATTTTCAAATTTTTAATTAAAATACTTTTTAAAAATACTTTAAAATTTCAAATAAAATATTTATTAGAAATATTTGTTCCAAACATAAAATATTATTGCTTGAACATTTCAAAAAGGGTCAGTGCTATCGACGAGTAGGCGTTCAAAAGTCCAATTACAAGGATTATAGTATAACGAACTCAACATTTTTTGCCTAAAATAATAAGAATTTTCATTTTGATGTTGGGTTCGGCACTCAGTCATCAAATTAGCCAACATTTCAGACTTATTTTAAAAACAAAATACTTTTTCAGGAAAAGATATATTCAAACAATTGATTAGTTTATCAAAAATATGATTTTTATTCAAATATTGAATCAATAATTAACATAAACTCAAACAAAATTCAAAAACAAACTTAAATTTCAAGTGAACTAAATGTGAAAGAAATAACAAAAACAAAAATTAATATTAAGTATCAATTGCTGCAAATATTCTCACAAAGCATTGAGTAGTGATTGGATCACAAGTAATTAAAATGCATTTTCTTTTTATGCCAATATTTTTGCATTGATTTTGATTTTGAATAAAAAAAGTTAATTATTGAAAGGATACTTAAAATGTATTTTATATCCAATGAATGCACCTTTTCTTTGATGTAAAGGAGGTTTGATTTTCGTTATCATTTAGTTTTAAGAATATATTATTTTGGGCTAAAATTCACTATTATTTGAGATAATCATTAAGTGAAATGTTATTAACAATTGAAGTGAACCTAAATATAATATAAAGGCTAACCTCTTATTAAATATAAGTTACGATCAAATAGTTTTCTCAACAAAACAAAAAACATTGATTTTATTTATTTAATAATTAGTGTTTTGTTTCATTATTAACAAATATTTCAAAATGAAAGCATTTGTATATTTTTGTGGAATTGTAATGAAAGGGTCAAATGTGTGGCAAAGAATTTGTTATATAATATTCTGTTTATTGAAAGCTATTACAGAATCTCTATTTGAACCAACATTTCCGTAACATTATTCAATTGTTTATAATAATCATATCATTCCTTACATACCATTCCTTTTCTCAAAATATTTATTCAAAAATTGCAAATAATTTCATTGAACACAACTTTTAGATAAATACCTATAAAATTCCTAAGAGTCTAAAGTTTAGATAATATAATACCTGTGCTTATAAATTGTTAGTAACATTATAGGCAATATCACAAACTCTTAGGCATAAAGATGTTGAGAAATTGCCCAAGGATGTTCATCATGATATCAAAGATGACTATTTCTATGGATTAACTGAAAAAATTTGAAAAATTTCTTTATATAATAATTAGAAACACAAAATGAATTGCAATTTACTCAACATTTTGCAAAACTTATCTTCACTTCAACGAAGTATTTGTTTTTATTTATATATTTTTATTCGTTTTTAATATACTGTAGAGGGGGTCCGGTGTTGAAGGAGGGGTGGTTGGCTTACGCCCAACCCACTGGTCGACCACCACAACAACAGAC
>JAQIXR010000506.1:0-25845 GCA_034700825.1 Quadroppia sp. Gr-Ori-00064 | reverse complement strand
CACTTTTGAATAACATTTTCGGATAAGTCATTGAATTCATGGTTAGAATAAATGGTAGAAAAAAGGGTTAAAAATATAATAAACAAGAATTTAATCATTTTTTTACATTCAGGGGTTTTATAGAATCAGACAATTAGTATATTAATAAAATAATATAATTAATTGTCAATTAAATAAATTTTATAATTTATTTCATTTTTATATAATTTCTAATCAATAAATACTATGAAATCATCTGTTATTTCACAGAACAATTCTGTACTTAAGAGTCCATAGCTATGGATATTCGACACTGACATTGGTGAGATAGTGAGATCGACACTGGTGAGATAATACATTACCTTCGAATGTATAATACTATAATAAAGTGTAACTTTAACCTTGTTAAAAAATGTTATCAAATGTATTTGTTATCAAAAATTCATTTTCTATTAATTTGAACAAAAGGTTAATTTTCTTAAATATGTTTGAATTAGGGTTTAGTATAAAGAGGTTTAGGGTTTGAATGAAAAATATTCTTTGATTTTGTCATAATATTGTCATTCATATAATTATTATTTGAAATCAATTTTATTTCAATTGATTTAATAATAAAAATATTATTCTTTGAAATAAATTTTATTTTTTAAAAATTAAATTTCATTTTCTTTATAACAAATCGTAAAATATGACTGAAATTCAAAACCAATGAAACATTTTTATTGATGAAAACGTCGTCTGATTTTATAATACAAGACATGAGACACAAGTCTTCTTCAGAAGCCATTCGTCCTATTCTTGTATTTATACCAAATGTTTATATTTTTTGTTCCTTTCGTTAAAAACTAACAAAAAATTTCAAAAAAATTACAAAAAATTATATATATTTCAAACTAACGGTTCGGGTTTTTAGCCATTTCCCCACAACTCTCTTATAAGTGAACATCCATTTGATATTACTGTCGATGGTCTCAAACGCCCTCTTCCTCTCCTTCTCGGCCACACCGGTAGGGTTGGCGTCAAAGAACTCTTTCAACTGAAAAACACAACAAAATATTTTCAATAAATTCATTGCATTTCTAATCAACGAATGAATCAATACTTCGTTTCTCTTGTTTTCATCGACAAAATGTTTGCACATATTGTTGACAACAGTTCCCAATTGGTTGGAACTGAGCTTTTTGGCCAGAATGGCGTAATTGGTTCGATAGAAGTCCCACATCACAGGCAAACCGTCGGTGTTTGCGATCACATAATTCAAAACTGAGAGGAAGTCCTGTTTTCTGACGTTCGCCTCATTCAGTGAACGGTCTAACAGTCTGTCAATTAATGACACGTTTGTATAGAAGACAATAAATCAATGGTTTCTTTGATATCACATACAGTTTAATGAGATCGGTGTTCGACGTGAAGGAAAGGGCGTTCAGGTATGACAGCTTAAGGACAGTGGATGTCGAGTCCATATACTTTCCCCACAAGTAATTCCAATCTGATGTCAAATTCATGCGCCGAATGGCATACCTGAGCGATGGCCCCAATAGGTTGGGCGCCAATCCATTCACTCTCCATATGTAATACATTTCCTGTGCTTTTTGAAGACACGGCTCATAACCGTTACTACAGATGAACTCAATTATTGTCGAACGAAGTCTTCTCACCACTTCCGACCCTTGTTTGTCATCCCATCCGAGCTCATCATATATAGGTTGAGCCAAACCATTCAAATACAGCTCTAAATCGAGTTTGTATTCAGTTGTGGACAGATATCTCTGAATGGGTGCGAACAAATTGATGGCAACACTCCATGGCGTCAAATGTCTCTCATTTGACAGATATTTAGACAATTCCAATGGCTTGACAATAGAGAGAAGTCCAGCGCCGGACAGATAGAAGGAATCGATCAAAAGGTTCGTTCGATCACTTGGTGTCAACTTTTCCAACACTTCGTTCTCGTTATTGACCAAAGCTTTGGTCCATTTATTCCAATCCTCTTCGGGATAATTAACTAAATAAAACCCCTGATTATCGACATTCAGTTTCAAGAGTTCGTTCGAAGACTGGATCAAATCAATGGTTTGTTCTTTCGATTTAATGAACTCTATATTAACTGTCTTTGGGTCCAAAGAGGAATAGTATGAAAGAGGAACCGTCCAAACAGTACTGACAGGGGATAGCAAAATGTCAATGGATTTAAGTGTTTAAACCATTCCTTACTCTTTGTCCATATTCTCTCCATTGGCCAAAAATCTGTCCTGTCTTACAGTCAGTCTATTAGGCACTGACTTATCTCTAGTTATAGTCAGGTATGGAAAGCCTGTTTTTGTAGTCCAGGTGTCCATCAATTCATAGATAGTTGTGTTGTGTTTCTGACAATAAAAATAATTTTTAACAATAAATCATAAACTCATTGAATGAATAACAAGTACTTCAGGGAAAGTGGTGTCGAGTACATCCCAGAGCTGTTTAGTGACAACCGTTTGATAAGCATTATCTTTGAGATACTTTTGAAGACCTAATTTGAACGGTTCCGCACCCATAACGGACTCAAGCATTCGCAGAATGGAAGCACCCTTTTGGTAGATGATGGCACTGGTGTATGACATCTGTCCCGGAGAGTCGACTTGTCTGACGAGTGGGTGTGAAGTGGACGAAGAATCGGCTGCAATGGCTGTCACGAAGTCATTCATTAAGAATAACTCGAACTAAAACAACAACAAATAATTGCATTGAATTTCATTTGAAACACTGAACACAACGTTCCCCTCACATAATGCCATTCCTTATGGACGGCATCGACGGCCGTGTACTCCATATACGATGCAAAGCCTTCGTTGAGCCACAGGTCTGACCACCACTTACAGGTCAACAGATTTCCGAACCACTGATCAAAACAAGACATCAATTAATTGAAACACACTTTACAGACCAATAGCACCGGTATATACCATGTGTGCGATCTCATGGGCTATGACTGCGATGACACTCATTTTGTTAGCCGATGTCGACTCCGATGCCTCCCATAACATATTGGTCTCTCTGAACGTTATGAGACCCCAGTTCTCCATCGCACCGGCACTAAAGTCAGGTAAGGCCACGAAATCCACTTTCTTTAACTGATATTCAGATTTGAGGTAATCGTTGGCGAAGTATTGCATGAGTTTGGGGCTGACATCAAGAGAGTAGTCCAACTTATAGGCCTCGACACTCGAGGCGCAGACCCTGAGGTCGTAGCCATCGATTTGTTTCCCTTTGCAGACAAAATCGCTGACAAGCATTGCTACCAAATAGGTCACCATTGGAACCGTCTCCTCGAAATGGTGTGTCTTTGTGTTGTCGCTGTTGTCAACGCTTTTGTGTTCTCTTGTGTTGGCAATCGTTAGCGTCATATCTGTGGCCGAAGTAATGGTTACTTCGAATATCGACTTAAACGACGGCTCATCGAAACAGGGAAAGGCTTTGCGCGCAGATGTGGCCTGAAATTGTGTGGCCGCCAGTCCTATGGGCTGACCCTCTTTGATGTATTGGCTTTTGTAAATTCCGGCCATATTTTGGTTCAACTCAGACTCGAATCGAAAATCCAATCGATATTTATTGGCCTTAAGTTTGTCTGACATTTGAATGACATAAAACTCGTATGGAATGTAACGGAACGTCTGTTTGACACTGAGCTCGCTATCAGAGCCACTGATCTTGACTCGAGTGTCGGTTATGTTAAGACTCTCTGAGGCGTGAACTATGATATACTCGACCTCTTCTTTGGTCTCGACTTCAAT
The DNA here is from genome assembly GCA_034700825.1 of Quadroppia sp. Gr-Ori-00064. NCBI lineage: Eukaryota > Metazoa > Arthropoda > Arachnida > Sarcoptiformes > Quadroppiidae > Quadroppia > Quadroppia sp. Gr-Ori-00064. Next base: position 22,093 of record JAQIXR010000506.1, on the reverse strand, counting down.
GCCTGCTTTGCCATCGAAACGATTGTCTTTGACATCGATATTGAATTCGAGCCAATATTTAATGGGAATTACATTCTCATTGAGTCTATATGTCGTCCAAACACATGAATCCGATCCACACTTCAAGAGATGTCAACAAAAAAATTACAAAAATTTAATTCTCAATAAAATACTAACTCTTAAGAAGTTTCCGATTTGTTCCTTATATCTGTCCATCCAATCGATGTTGGCATCAATTGTCTCAATAATTCTGTTTTTATCAGAACTACTGATTCCTGTCTTTTGGTCACCTTTCAAAAAGTTGTCGACCTTTCAATAAATGTTTAAATTATATTTTAATCAATAATACCCCTGAAATACCCCCTTATATTATTAAATACCTCTTGACGTCTGGAAGTGTTTGTGAAATGAATGCAAATACTGTTGAGCACTGAAGCCATTTGACTGGCCGTCAGTTTTTCGCTAAGTTTTTGATGATTTTGTTTATAAAATTCCCACAATATTTGCAATGCGTCTGAATTGGAGGACATGTAGTTTAGGACAGTCACAACCTCTTGTGCTTTCATCAGTTTCGAGTCGAGGGCTCGACTTAAAAGTCTGATAACAATCAAAACGAAAACAAAATAACATTTAATAACAATTTTCATAACAATTATTACTAAAAACTAACGTTTCGATGAGTATGGGATCGGTAGTAAACGACAGGGCATTCAAATAATTCTGTTTAACAGAAGCCGTGTTCTCATTGGTATACTTAGACCACAGGAAATCCCAATCCGACGCCTCATCGCTCTGTCTGATCGCATATCTCAGTGTCGATGTCATCAGATTTGGTGGCAATTTGTCTCCATTTGTCTTCCACTTTGAAAACTCATTGAGTGCTCGCTCGAGGCATGGCTTATGGTATAGACTGCACACGAACTCAACCATCAAAGACCGCAATCGCTTTTCAGTGTCGGTGCCTTTGGTGTCGTCCCATCCGAGCTCGTCATACAAGGGCTGCGACAAACCCATCAAATAGTCGATCACTTCTTTCCTGTATTCAGTGATCAACATATAGTCGAGAATCTGGTCGAAGACGTCCATCGCTACAGTCCATGGCGTCAGGTGTTTCTCCAGAACCAAATACCTGGCCAACTGTAATGGCTTCACATATGACAATAGGTTGGCTCTGGACAGATAGAAGGCATCCGATATGAAGTTCGCTCTATCGCTTGGCGTCAACTTTGACACAACACCCGCTCTATTGTTGACGAGAGCGTCGGCCCATTGATCCCATTCCTCTTCGGGATAGTTGACTATATAAAAGCCTTTGCTATCGACGTTGAATTTGATGAGTCCGTCGACAGACGTATCGGTGGTTATAGTAATTGTCTGCTCTTTAGAGGTAATGAACTCAAGCGTACTCTCCATCGACTCGTATGACTTATAGTATGAGACAGGTATTGTCCATACAGTGCTGTACATTAAAATCAAATATAATTTCTCATTAATTATTTCAAAATACAAAACACTGACTCTTTTTCAGGTGGTTTTCCATTCGCCAAAAACCTCTCCTGAGTTAAAGTAAACGAATTTTTCGATTTCTTCGTTATATTAATGTAAGGAAAGCCCGCTTTTGTGGTCCAGGAGTCCATCAAATCGAAGATATTTGTCTTCAACTCCTTTAAGGGTTAATAATAAAGCGATTATAAAATCAATAGAAATTAAAAACATTTAAAAATACTTTTGGATAGTAATCGTTAAGCGCTTCCAACAGATCTTTAGTGACAACGTTGTCATAGCTGTGTTTCTTCAGATATTGCTGAAGACCTCTTTGAAGATTGGTCTCTCCCATAACGAACTCAACCATTCGTATGACAGACGCACCCTTTGGTTGAATACAAAGTAATTCATTCAAATCGTCTCTCAAGAAATCATTGCATACCTTCGAGTAGACAATACCACTGGAAAACTCTTCCACGTCTTGTGGTTTGTCCACAGAGCGCACCAATGCCTGCGAAGTGGCCGAAGAGTCGACACTCATTGCCCTTCGTTTGTATGATATTAAGAATAAGTCGTTCTTAAGAATAAAGGAAAAGAATTAATCAAAAAAATGGTTTGAATTCACAAATGCATACAAAATCCCAATCGGATTCACTGGCGATGAGCGCCTTGTGCTCCATAAATGTGGTCAAGCCCTCATTGAGCCAGAAGTGTGACCACCACTGACAGGTCACCAGATTTCCGAACCACTGATAAGACACAAGAGATTAAAAACATGTCATCAAATGATGAGATAATCGAAACAACAGATCGCTTACAAAGTGTGCCAATTCGTGGGCAATCACTTGAGACACGGAGACCTTTTGCGAGGAGGTGTCGGTGTCCGGGTGCCAGAGGAGGCGCTCCTCTCTGAAGGTGACTAACCCCCAGTTCTCCATAGCGCCGTACGCAAAGTCCGGTATCGCAATCATATCCACTTTAGGCAATGGATAATCGATTTCGAAATACTCTTTCGACAAATAATGTAAACATTTTTTAGTCATTTCGAGGCCGTAATCGAGTTTATGGCTGAGCGCAGGACTGGCACATATGCCCACTTCGATGCCATCGATGGATGACTCCTGGCATACAAAGTCGCTGACAGCCATCGCCACCAAATAGGAGACCATAGAAACAGTGGGTTCGTAGCTGTCGGTGACCCAATCGAGCACATTGTCGGTACTGGTGCTCACGATCGGCATATTAGACAGCGTTGTGTTCATGTGTTTGTCGTGTATTACCGTTACCTCGAATACAGACTTAAACGACGGCTCATCGAAACAGGGAAACGCCTTTCGGGCGTCAGTGAACTCGAACTGAGTGGCCGCCAGACCTACTGTCTTGTCGTTAATCTTATAATTACTCCTATAGAGACCCGACAGTCCATTGGACAGTAGGTTGCCTTCAAAGCTAAACTCCAATCGATAGACATTGGCTCTGAGAGGGTGTTCCGATTCGATGACAAAGAAGTCATTCGGTTTATAGCGGAATGTCTTCAAGATTATGATCTCATCGCTGGAACCGTTGACAAAGACCCGACTGTTGGTGACATTCAATGCGGACGAGACGTGAAGTATAAAGTGTTTGACCTCTTCCTTGGTCTCCACTTCGATGGCAACGCTTCCGTTGTAGACATTTGTGGTTACATTCACTTGAATTATGGGATAGTATTTGATTGGTTTGACGTTCTCATTGAGTCGGAACCCACTCCAGGGACAGGCAGTTTCGCCGCACTGTTAAGAGACGGCAAATGTTTAGTAATTTTATAATCAATTGACAACCGATCGATGACTGACGGCATTAGAGGCCATCCATTGGCCAATAGTATCGCTGTTCTCACGAATCCAATCGATATTGTCGTCGATTGTCTTCAAGGTGTTGTCACGACTCGAGTTCGAAAGACCAATGTTCGGGAAGAGTTTGAAAAACTTTTCCACCTTTTAATCAAATTGAAAAAAAGATGTTATTTTTATACAAAAAAAATTAACCATAAATTCTTACTTCACTTCTTCGGACGCCATCACCGAAATAGTTGCAGATATTTGTGAAAACAGTTGACAATTGAGTTGAACTCAATTTTCTGGAAAGCATTTCGTAATGATTTTGATAGAAATCCCAAACCAATTGCAGGCCATCGCTATTGGCGGCCATATTTGACAGCAATGATGAAAAATCGGAGACAGAGACCAACCTCTCGTCTAAAGATCGCTCTAAAAGACTGCCATTAAATGAAATCATTAATGAAAATCAATGACTATTTCGATTGAAAACTAACTTTTCCAACAGTTTCCTATCCTTACTATACGTCAATGCATTCAAATAACGAGACTTAAGACTAGACTTTGTATTCAAGTATTGGTTCCAAACGTATTCAAAATCATCAGCACTTTTACTCTGTTTTATACCGAAGTTCAACACATGTGACCTCAGGTTAGGGGCGAGTTTGACGTCAGGCGAACCGGCTTTCCATTTAGAGAACTCCTTATGCGCTTCTTCGAGACAAAACTCATAATCGTTGCCACAACTGATCCCAATTATAAGAGCTCTCATCCATTTGGTCACATCATTGCCTTCTCTGTCATTCCAGCCCAACCTTTGGTACTGTTTTGCCGTCAAATAAACCAAATATGAATTCAAACTGTGTTTGTATTGAGTGATAGACAGCAGACGCCTCTCTTTGTCGGTGAACATTCGGTTGAATATAGACCAGGGGGTAAAGTGTTCCTCATTTACTAAGTATTTCGATATGCCATAAGCTGTAATAAGGGGTAGTTTTTTGGCTTTCGATAAGTAAAACGAATCCAAAATGAATTCCGATCTATCACTTGGTGTCAGTTTGTCTATAATATCGTCCGTATTGTCCACTAAAGCACTGATCCATTTGTTCCACTCCTCGAGAGGATAGTTAATGAAATACATTCCTCTGAAATCGACATTGAATTTAATCAAACCATTGTTTGACTTCTCTGTCGATAGACTTATTGTTTGTGTTTTCTCTTTGATAGGAAATATGACATAACGTTTGGACTCAAGAGAAGGATAGTATGAAAGAGGAATTGTCCACAAAGTGCTGGAAGTGATCAATGAAATTAATTAACAATCAATTGAAACACTCCTACAAAAAACATACTCTTCGTCTGGCTTTAGACCATTTGATAGAAACCTTTCCTGAGTTATAGAGAATGTGTTCTCAGATATTCGGGTGATATTAATGTAAGGAAAGCCGGCTTTTGTTGTCCACGAGTCCATCAATTCATAGATATTTGTATCCAAATCCTAAATATAAAAAAAATATTTTTCAAATAAAATATTTTTAAAAATTAACAAAAACTTCAATACATTTGGAAATGTTTTATTGAGTGAATTCCAGAGGTTTTCAGTTATGACTGTTTTATGTTTGTATAGCTCGAGGTATTGTTGGATACCTGTCCTGAACTGTTCGATACCCATCGCAAACTCCATCATCCGAATCACTGTTGCCCCCTTTAAGGGTTATTATACAAATCAATGGCAATTAAAACATAAATAAATTCAAAAAAAGTATTCACTTTATTATAGACAATAGCACTGGAATACGACGTGTCCGATGGCTTCAGCACCTGACGTACGATCGGTTGTGATGAAGGCGACGAATCAGATGATACGGCGCTCGCCATATCGTAGTGGACAAAGAGATCCCACTTTTAAAGACATTGATTACAATTATCTCTCATTCGACGCCATATCTAATGTCTTACATAATCCCAGTCCGGATGTGAATAATTAACGGCCGGGTATTCCATAAATGAGGCGAACCCTTCATTGAGCCACAGGTCGCCCCAAAACTCACAGGTCAGTTGATTCCCGAACCACTGATTACAACAAAAAGGGGGCAAAAATATAATCAAATAAATGAAACAACAAATTCATGTCAAACCACACCATATGAGCCAATTCGTGGGCTATGATCGAAGTGACGCCCAGTTTGCTCGAAGACGTGTCCTCGTCGTCGGTCCACAGGAGCGCACTCTCTCTGAACTTGACTAAACCCCAGTTCTCCATCGCACCGGCAGCGAAGTCGGGTATGGCCACCAGGTCTGACTTCTTCAGCTGATAGGGTGAGTCCAAGTAGTCGATGAACGACTCGAACACTTTTCTCGTGTCCTCCAAAGCGAACTGCAGTTTGTACTCCTTGACGGGTGAGGAACAGACCTGTATGTCGAACCCCAGGCCGTTCACTAGTGAACTATCTTCACGACAGGAGAAGTCACTGACCAATAGGGCCACCAAATACGTCACCATTGGAACAGACTTCTCGTATTTAGTGGTAATCCAACCCTCGTTTGAAGTGTCAGAATGGCTGAGGACAGGCATGTTAGAGATGGTCAGATTATTGCTCTCCTCATGGATTAGCGTTATATCGAATGTCGGTTTAAACGACGGCTCATCAAAACAGGGAAAGGCTTTTCGAGCGGATATTGACTGGAATTGACTGGCGGCCAATCCTATGGTCTGGCCGTCCCTCTCGTATGAGCTCCTGTAGAGACCCGACAGACCGCTCAACAGTAGGTTGGACTCGAACTTAATCACCAGACGATAGGTATCTTTTGGTCTCTTTTTGTCTAATCTGATGACCAGAAACTGAAGCGAAGAGTATTTAAACGTCTGTTTCACAACTATTTCCGTGTCTTTGACAAACACTCGGATCTTATTGATAGTCAAAATGTCCGCCGAATGGACAATGAAATACTCGACCTCTTCGTTGGCGCTCACATCGATCGTTACGGTTCCGCTGAAGTCATTGGATGTTGTGTTCACTTGAATAACGAGATCATAGTTGAGAGGAATTATCTGTTTGTTGAGCCGATAGACAATCCAAGGACACACTTGTGTCGGACACTGTTTGGTAATCCATTCGATGACAGTTGTCTTATATTTCTTAATCCAATTCATATTCGTGTCCAATATCTCTAAGGCCTTCTCTCTTGCCAATCTGCCGGCGCCAGCGTTCGGGTAGGCTTTAAAGAAGTCCAAAACCTCTTGTTTTTGTGTCTCACTCGTGAATCGAGTGCTCATTGAGTGCACAATTTGTCCCAAATTTGAATCATTTAATGTAAATCTGTTTCGCAAATGAGTTTTGATTAAAAGTTTTTTGTTTCAAACGATTAACACATTTTCTTTTGTCATACCTTTTGACGATCTCTTCATAATTGTCTCTGAAGTACTTCCAGACCATATCGAGACCCGTTTGACTGTTGTGCGCAATGTTTTGCAAAAACATAAAGAAGTCATGTTTTCTGATAAACTCTTCGTCGGTTCCATTGTTTAGAAGTCTTAAGAGAAATAAGATTTCATTTAAAAACAGATTAATGTATTGAAAACAATGTCCAAACCCTTCGATAAGTTTGGGATCCGTTGTGGACATCACGCCCTGAAGGTATAGTAATTTTTCTTGTGGTGAATTACTGGTCCGGTATTTGTCGAGAAGATAATAAAAGTCTTGAGAATCGGTGCTATATTTGATGCCATATTTCAAGACCAATGACAACAAATTGGGCGCTATTTCAGCGCCGGTACGAAAATCACTGAACTTTTGTTTCACTGTTTCAATGCATTCGCTCATATCATAACTACAGGCCATGTCTAAGATGACTGTCCGCAGACGACGTGTCCGTGAGTCGCCTACAGAGTCATCCCAACCCAGCGCTCTATACTGTGGGCCTATTATCTCATGGATGGCATAATTGATGGCAATCTCTGCGTCCGAATAAATCATATTCCGGATGAATGTGAACATTCTCTGCGCTGTTGTCCACGGAAGGACGGAATCCTCTCGTCGAAGATATTGAGACAAATTCAGTGGTATGTCATAACTAAGACGACCACTTCTGGCCAAATAGAAGGCGTCGTTAATGAGTTGGGAACGGTCTAAAGTAGACAACTGTTGCCGAAAGGCATCACTTTTGTCGTCATTGAGCTCTTTGATCCAATTGTTCCAATCGTTCGATGGATAGTTGACAATAAACAGTCCCTTTTGGTCGACGTTAAACTTAACCAAATCGGAATCGCTCTTCAAATCGACAACTTTTTCCGACTCTTCTAACCATTCGGTGTAGACATTCTTAGATCCCAGTGCTCTGTAAGTGACGGGTATTCTCCAGTTATAACTAATTGAGACAAAAATCAATTAAAACATTGAATTCAATTAAAGACAACAAAACTTTACTTTGACTTTGATTCTGACGAGTCCTTCAGAAAGAGCTCCTGTCTTAAGGTGACGGTATTTGTGCCACTCTTTCTCGTGATTGTAATCACGGGAAAGCCTTTCCTTGTGATCCAAGTGTCCATTATTTCAGAAACATTTAATTTCTGATAACAAAAAACATAAAAAAAGTTTTTATTGTCTTAAAAGACAAACTAAAATCAAATGGTAATCACTTCTGGATGTGCTTCAGTCAGTTCTGTCCACAGATGTGATGTCAATGTGTTGTCAAAGGCATATCTGTTGAGATAATTCTGAACACCAGTGCGGAAGTGGTCCACACCTAACGCCGACTCCAACATCCGTAGTATTGAAGCGCCCTTTGGATCAGTTAAGGAGTGAATCGATGATAGGATTGTCTTCAAAACACGACATGACATACCTTCGCATAAGTGATGGCATCGAAAAGAGATGATATGTCGGCCGAGTTCTGGACATTGGCCACAATCGGACGGGTATTGGGTGTGGAGTCGGCCTCAAACACACGGTTCAACTCATCCAATGCGAAGACCTCGTCCTTTAGGTGAGAAAAGAAGTTGTGAATCAATTGGTTTTTATAGACAATGTCTTCGTGTGTCTCACATAATGCCATTCGGGCTCCACTTCGTCGACGGCTTTGTATGACATGAATGTCGCGAAGCCTTCGTTCAGCCATAGGTCGTCCCACCATTCGGTGGTCACGAGATTTCCGTACCACTGATGAAGACATTAAGACATGAGACAAAAGTTTCAAAAAACAAATATTTTTTGTTTTGTTTTTTTTTTTAAATACAAATCAAAACAAACCGTTGATTACATGTAATGCAGTCAAGCATTTCAGTGGCCTTACAGTGAATGAAGTCGTGAATGCACTGTAACTCACAGTCTGTAACGGCTATGAAATGCTTCACTGCATTACACGTTCAAAGTCTTTACAGATTAATAAATATCTCTTAAAACCTCATTTAATCCCTCATATAATCCCCTAATCCATTGTGCACTTTAATAACCCTTATCTACACGTGTTTTATCGACATTATTGACAGGAAATGTTTTTGAGTCAAAACTCTCTATAATTCAATTTATTTATTCAAACCTCTATTGAATTGTCAGAATATTGGGAACGGGATGTAGTTTTACGGGCAAAGACATTGTCATCACATACCTAACCTTAAGGTAATGGTGTGACAACAATGTCTTTCCCTATACCGAACAGGGCTTACCATATGTGCCAATTCGTGTGCTATAATCATACAGACGTTCATCTGATCCTTAGTTGTGGACTCCTTCTCATCGAAGAATAGGAACACTTCCCTATAGGTGACTAAACCCCAGTTCTCCATCGCACCCATACCGAAGTCAGGGATGGCTATGTTGTCCAACTTTGGCAATGGATACTCAATTTGAAAGTAATTCTTTTCAAAGAATCTCAATATTCCGGGCGTTATCTTCAGGGCATAGTCGAGCTTCTGCTTATTTCCCGGTGCGGCACATATTCGCACTCTGCCATCGATGGCGCTTCTCAGACACTGGAATTCGCTAACTACCAGTGCCACCAAATATGTCACCATTTTGACGGAGGTGTCAAATCTGGTGACAGTCGTGTCGCCGGTGACTGTCCTGTCAATGACCGGCATATTGGAAATGGCGTTAAATTCTGTCGAATGAGTGACTGATATATCGAAGGTCGCCTTAAACTGTGGTTCGTCGAAACAAGGAAAGGCCTGTCGGGCGTATGTCGTCTGGTATTGAGTGGTCGCCAACACTTTAGGGTTTCCACTACTGTCCACATAAACACTTTTGTAGAGTCCGGTTAAACCAGTGCTGAGATTACCATTGAATGCGAGATACAAGTAATAAACTGATGGCCGGATCGTCACATCGGTTGGTATAACCCAGTACTCATTGGCCTCGAAAGCGAACGATTGGTTTTTAGTGTTAACCAACTTCTCGTCAATCAATTCATTGTCTGAATATGCCTTCGATTCAGTGATTTCGAGTCCTTTCTGATGAAGAATGAAATGATTGATCGGTTTCTTGACATCCACTTTGATAGTGACGCTTCCATTGAAAGTATCGGCGCTGAGATCTATTTGCCATTTGATGTCATAGTTTAATGGTATGATCTGTGGATCTAATCGCCAGTTAAGCCATGGATTAATCGACGGACTTTTGCTGTCCAACCACTCAACCACATTGTCTTCATTACTCGTAAGCCATTTGATGTTATTCTTAACCTTTTCAATGGCCTGATTCCGGGCGTTCTGACCGGCGCCGGAATCCGGGTTCGCATCAAAAAAGTCCATCATTTCTTTGAGTTGTCTCTCAGTATTGAATGGACTGCAAACCGACGACACATAAGTGCCGAGTCGTCTGTCGTTTGCTGTGAACCTTTGGATCAGATAATGCCAATTATCTCTAATGTATTTCCAAACCAATTGTCTGCCATTAATACTATTGCCGGCAATGCTCTGATGGACAGTAAAGAAGTCCTGATCGTTGACAACGGACGGATCGTTCACAAGAAGTCTCGACAATAACTGTTGATTTTCAACGCTTGTCAACGCTGTCAATAGTTTTGTCTTCTCGGCGGGAATGGTCTCCGTGTGCCACAAGTCGAACATCGTATCCCATTCCTCGGTGTCGGCGCTCGACTGTAGACCATATTTATAGGCGTATTCTCTAATATCGGGCGATATTTGCCGTCCATTCGATATATAGCTATCGAAATATATTTGCGATTCCTGTAGACAGTCCTTATTACCACTGTCACAGGCCAGTGGTATTATACGTGTGCGCAAAAGTCTGTTTAAAAAAACATTAAATTTTTTTATTAATGAATGAGATTTGAAATGTCATTCAATTTGACATTACTTTCAGGTTTAAGAGAATTCTCTCATAAATATTATATAAGAAAATACTTTTGTTTTCGCAATTTTTGACATAGTTTTGATTATATGAAAATCATTACAACAGTTAATACTGAAAACAATTTTCTATAATGTCATCAAATATTATATTGAAGTCGATTTTGAATCAGATTTTTATGTCATTAACTATTTTACAAAATTTTTTTTCAGTAAAAATCTCAATCAATTCCTCAAATTCCTGTCCATATAAACCCTAACCTCCGATCCATCGACAGGAGTGTTAGTAATGTCATTACCACTCACTCCGGTATCTATAGAACAGTGCGATTTTAATTGAAAAAAAAAATTAAAACATTTACTTTTGATGGAAACTCTCGATCCCAGTGTCCATGGATTGCCATCCGAGCGAAGAATATATATTTTCGGTCATCCCTTCGATGTACTCATCCATAGAGAGGCCGCCATCAGAAGTGCTGAGTTTGCCTTTGAGTGAATTGAGACAACTGTGGGCCGCGAGCCATGGGATCACATTGTCCTCATGTTTGACATAACTCAACAGATCGAAGAGCAACTCATACGACATGAGACCACTTTCCGCTAACATCGAGGCATCGAATATGATGTTCGCTCTGTCTGTTGGCGACAACTCTTCTCGGTTTGTGTTCAACAAATCAATCAATAAATTCCAGTCTTTTTCTCCATAGTTAATGACATAGAAACCCATCTCTTCGTTATTGAACTTAAGCCACGAATCCAATGGAATCTCATTCTCTAATGTTATGATCTCCTCATCTTTGGTCATGAGATAACTACCTGAGCCTTTGCTTGAATTATAAGTCAAATAAATGGGCCATAAATGCGAGTCCTCTCTATTGACAAGATTTTCCTCATTGGAGTCCAATTGAAATCTCTTTTGAGTGACTTTAATGTGTTTTGAATCAATTCGTTGAACATTGACAACAGGAAAGCCCTTCACTTTAGTCCACGGATCCATAAAGTCTTTGATATTTTTAACTTGACCTTGATTCTGGGACTGGTATCATATGAGTCTCGTTAAAACATAAATCAATATAAATGACACAAAAAAATCTTTTATTACATTTTGAAGACTATTTTGAATCGATTGCCACAAGTCTTGTGTCTTAGCGTTACTCCACTTATACTCCTTGAGGTAAGCGTTTACGCCATCCCTGAACACATCGGTGCCGATGGCGTCCTCAAGCATCCGAAGAACCGATGAGCCCTTACTGTAACTGATTGTGTCGAAGATCTCTGTGATCTGATCCGGATTAGTGACCTCTTGTATGATGGGATGAGAGCTGTCCAACGCATCCAATCTCATCACTCGATGCAAGTCGTCATTCAAGAAGAATTGCTGTATTTCCCAATCGGGTTCACTGGCATTCTGGCCCCTGTACTCCACATAGGATGCAAAGCCTTCATTGAGCCACAGGTCGTCCCACCAGTCCATAGTCACGAGGTTTCCGAACCACTAAACAAAATAAAGAATAAAAACAAAGAATAAAAACATTAAAATATTTTCATACCATATGTGCCAACTCATGGCCTATGACCGCGGCCACTCTTTTCATCTCGGAAGTACTGGAGCCGTCTTTGCTGTACAGCAGAAGTGTTTCCCTGAATGTAATGATACCCCAGTTTTCCATAGCACCCGTCACAAACACCGGGAGGGCCACCAAATCTAATTTCTCCAATGGATAATCGATGTCAAAATATCTCTCATAGTATTCCAGTGTTTTGATTGCCGTTATCAACGCATATCGTGTGCTCTCCAACTGATCCGGTCGTGAATACACTCTGACCTTCAAATACAAGAACAAGTTTTAACACTTGAATTCACAGCAATTGTTAAGACAATAGCAAAACGAAAAATCCAAACCCTTTTTCCTCTTTTGGTCGAACTTTCTGTGTATTTGAACTCAGAGATGACATAAGCGACTAAATATGTGGACATTTTGACCGTTTTGCTGAAGACTGTCTTCACTCTCGACTCGTCCACAGCCATGGAATCGATTGGTATGCCATTGGATATCGCGGTCAGACTTTTGTCGTGTATAATAGATATACCGAACGTCGCCTTCAGATTGGGCTCATCGAAACAGGGAAAGGCCTGACGGGCGTACGTCGGCTCGAATTTCGTGGCACTGAATTGTCTTTTTTTGTTCATTGAAAAAAAAAATAATTAATTATAGAAAAAAAATTGATTTTTATTTTCTGTTCACTTGATTTGGTTATCATTGGCTGTGTATTGGCTTTGATAGAAACCAATGAGCTTTCCGGTGAGAGAACCACTGAATGACAGCGACAGATGGTATGTATTGGCAGACAATTGCCTCTTCAGTTCAATGATGTGATACTGTTTTTGTTTGTCTTCTTCGACGCTTTTGATGTCGACCTCATTGCCGGCGCCGTCAATGAGTTTCGCATTGCTTATTGTGAGCAAAACGGCGTGAATTTTGATCACATTTGTCGGATCAGTTACGTTGAGCTCAATCTTCACATCACCGCTGAATTGTTTGGTCTTATGGTTCGGCTCTACCGTCAGATCATAATGAACTGGCAGTACATTTCGAGGCAATAATAGATCAGGTGCTGGTGTAGGCTCTGGTGTTACGCTAACACCGGGATCTATAGATAGAGTAAATATTGATTTAATTAATAAATTTCACTCAATTTTGAACCAAATTTAAGTCATTAAATATTTAACGAAAATTTTGTTTTAATTAAAACTATAATGACTTGACATTAAGGAACTGTATGTCAAACTGTCGACAGGAGTGAGTCTGTCTTTACCAATGGCTACTCCTGTCCATTGATGGCCCGTTTGGGTTGACATAAAATTTATTATAATCTCAACATTTAATGAATTTTTGAATCAGTTTTAACACATCTTTACGTTTGATGATTAGAACTCATTCCAGAAAATTATAAATCAATTTCAGGGACAAAGAATTTATTCTTTGATTCTGTTTTTTCTCATTATTTATACATTAGTTTCAAATAAAAAAAAATTCTTTTGAATTCAAAGTGAATTCTTTGAAAAATCGTAAAATGAATTTCAAAATTGAAATACCTGTCACTGTTGTCGTGGGGTCCGTATCTGTAGCGGTAGCTATGGATCAAATGATTATTTTTTTTGAATTTATGAAAACTTTTCATTGAATTGAATGCAAGGAAACGAAACATATTATGGGAACTACTGTATACTTACGGTCGGTTTGTTTATTCCGTTCGACAATGAAGAGCACCAAAAAGCTTATGAAGAGCGCCGATAGTATAACAATCGTTGCTATCATACAGAATGTGCTCTTTTTCGTTGATTTTAATTTCTCTAATTTTCCCATATTTTTAGAAATTCAAATATTTTTCAAAAATATTATTCAAAAAAATTTATATTTTAAGTACTTTTGCAAAAATAAAACGAAAAAATCTTTATATCAAACACTGATCACTATTTTTGTGCAAAAGTTATATTTTTTTTATTAAAAAAGATATTATTTTTTATTATTTGAATTTTGTTTATTTTATGCAAAATTGCAAACAAATGCAAAATAATATTTGCGAACAAATCGTTGAATTATTTCACATATATTACATTATTATTAAATATTCAGAAAAACTTTTTTTTCCTTATAAGAGGTGAACATAAAAATAAAGTATAGTTTTTTTGTAATGAAATTCAACAAAAAATATAGCAAACAATAACTTTTTATTACATTATTAATTATTTTGTTGAATAAATATTACAGATATTTATATAAATATTTTTTTCAATCAAAATTCACGATTCAATTCGTGTTTATATAATATTAAATATACTTTTATATTAATATATGTCTCACGAAAAACACTATAAACGAAAAACTCATTCAAGAATCACTTATTCCTTATGTGTGAAAGTGATGAGTGATCTGTGGCTTTCAATGGGAGTCAGAGCACATGAAGGGATATGGAGAGTATAGGGAAAGACACTCAAACATTCACATCGAAACACACAATGAAATATATAACAAAATAATTAATATTCTTTTCAATGATCTTAAAAATCTCTTAAGTCATCAAAAAATATATAATCTGTGTTTTCGTCACATTTTTAACAATCATTTCATAAATAAAATTATAATAATATAAAAAAGAAAGAAAAATATTTTTATTGAATTAATTATAACATCATTTGAACCGCCGATGAATTCAAGATATGAGAGAGAAATGCAGCGAATATTTAGGACAAATTACAACAATATTTGGACTCTTCTTGTGATTCATCTCATTCTCTCTTCATGTCTTCATTTCATATACAAAATTGTTTTATTAATTTATTAAAAAATATTTTCTTTTATTATTCGTTGTTATCTATTACTCGAATAACTATTTTATATAATAAACTATATTTTTGTCGACGAAATACTGTTCCTCAATTGAGTACAAAAATTGTTATTAACTTTTATATCACTTTTATTTGTTCACTAAATATATGAAAATGTTTGGTATTTTTTGATGTAAAGCATATGTCTATTAAATAATTATTAGCGAAGAGTATATTGAATGCAAAGACACTCAAAGTGTTAATTATTTTCTCAAAATTACTTCTCTTTTTTGTTATTGAAAAATATAAAACTATTTTTCAAAGTCAACTCTTTTTCAATTTATATATTATAAACACATTATTATTATTTTAATTAACATTCATTGCATTGAATTTTAACTGTTAATTAACATTGATATTAAATTTCAAAATAATTGTATAATAGAATAAATAAAAGTTATTTTTCATCTAATTATCTATAATTAAAATTCAATTTTTAAAACAAATAAATTATGATAAAAAAATAACTCACAGAATATATAATAAAAAATCACTTATTAATTGTAAAAATATTTATTGCATTCAATAAAATAATTATATTTAAACACTTCAGTAGTTATTCAAAGATATAATAATAAAAATTGTTATAAAATAATAATTTTTATATTAAATTTGACGCAACTTTTATGACAAGAATAAAACTGTTTAATGAATTTAATACTACTTTTCTTCTGATATAAATAACAATAATTTTTTTATTATTAAATAAAAATCATTTATCATTTCATTCAATCAATTCAAACATTTATATCATAATTAAAAATATTAAATACCTTTGGACTAATTGAAGAGAATTTTTCACATTTCATAATTGAAAGTAAAAATAACACAAAAATCTCTATCCGAAAACAACACCAAAAAAATATAACATATTCTTCACATAAAAACTATTTATAATTATATTTCTTAAGACTTATTAATGAAATGACAGAAAACTGATAATAACCGTAAAAGTAGTCAATAATTTTAAGTGCTTTCTATATTTTGAACGCTTTTAAGTGTTTGCAGAAATACTTTGTATTATATTTACACTCAATATATACATACGATATATTAAAATGTAAAATCGTTTCAATTGATGGCAAAGAAGACAAACGTTTTTGTCTTTAGACTAATAGCAAAACAAAAAACAAAAAGAAAAGCAACACTTTTCTCAAAAACAACAGAATTTTTAAAACAACAGAATTTTTATTATTCATATATAAGATCGCGATATCTATTCACCACATGAGAGACACACGTCTAATGAATTTGAATGCATTTGAAAAACAATTTATTTTAAAGTCTAATATTAGATGAAAATCTCAAACAAAATTTTTGTTGACTGACAGCGAAGTTTAGCATCAATTAGAGTAACGCTTTTTTTCCATAGCAATTGAGTTAAATGAAAACTCTTTCATTGATTTCATAACTGAAATGAAAATGAAAAGTAATTGAGTGTAAAAAAAGTGATGAGAATTTCTGGAGATTTTGTCACTCACTCTATCTCTGTGGCCATACATAGATGAATGGCATTGAAATTCATTGAACGAAACATTTTTTATTTTTTTTTGCCACCAATTGTTAAATACATGAATACTTTAAGTCTATTATTATTCTCACATCAAATAAAGTATTCAAAATTCATGGCTAAAAGTCATTTCAAAACCACTTTTTCACTCTCTGTTCACTTAATTGTGAAAAATAACGTTAATTAAAACTTTTGTCTCAAATTTCAATTATATTTTTATAATAATTAAAACTTGTTTTTCATTATAAATAATTATAAAAAATATTGTTTCAAAAACTTTTTGAATAAAATTTTATATTAAAGAAAATTTTGTTGTATTTCTGATAGCAGTGTAAAGGTTAAGGGGGTTATAAGGGGCTCAAAGTTCATCACAGGTGAGTGAGCTCACAGACCAAGATTATATGCTTAAAAAGCCATGAGATTTAATTGTAATGAAATGTAAAATGAAATTATATTTTAATTATTACATAATTAAAAAGTTTATAAAAATTATTATTTCATAACTGATTGTGTTGTCGAGACAGCAAACAATTTCAGCGTTGTTTTAGTACTTTTTATCATAACTAAAACCCTATGTTTACTACAAATGGCACTAACATCAAAAGGGTCCAACAATCATATGCATTACACACGCCTTGCAAACACATTACGAAACACATTACAAAAAAGCCTGACATTTAAACAGCGATTCGCAGACATGTGTGTGAAACGAAAAACGTGTTAACTGTACGTGTGTTTCAATATACAGATAACACAGTTTACGCTCACATATCGATGACTCACAGCATTATGTGAATAACAATTAAATATTTTGTTTATGTTTTTATGCATTGATTTCAAGCCATTTATGAAAAACAAAATCAAATTTTGATTTGTTTTTTACAAACAAAAATATAAACAACTTATCATTACATCCAAAACACATACCATTCATCAAAAACGATGGGTCTCTTCGGTAAGGATCAGACAAAGTCACCCAAAGAACAGGTAATGTCTTATAAATAAACTGATTCACTGGCTATGTGTTTATGATAATTGTCTGCCATTTCCATCCAATGGACGGTTAGGTCCGCGAGTGGACATCAAGGCTACGCAAACAGCAGTTCCTATTGGACAGACAGGTCAGGGGTATAGAGCGAGAAGAGGCCAAAGTGAAGCTCGAGCTGAAGAAGGCGGCCAAAAGGGGCGACAAAGACGTGTGTCTCGTATTGGCCAAAGAGATCGTCAACTCAAGAAAAGCGGTAAATGAATGGCAAAGCGATTGTCTTTGACATTACGAATGGACTTCTCATTGTGTTGTCTCTCTCTTGGAACAGATCCGACGGATCCATACCTCGAAAGCACAGCTAAACTCAGTGATGATGAATATGAGCCAACAGTTGTCGACGTTAAGAGTGGCCAACGCTATGGAAAAGTCGGCTTCGGTTATGAAATCGATGCAATCGTTGGTCAAAGTGTCGGAGATCTCGACGACAATGCAAGACATGTCCCGCGAGATGATGAGAGCGGGTATTATCGAAGAGATGATTGAGGAGACGCTCGACGACCAGCTGGAGGTGGACGACGACCTCGAAGAGGAGGCCCAGAAGGAGGTGGACAAAGTGCTGTGGGAGCTGACGGCGGGCCAGTTGGGCGCAGCGCCGGCAGCCGTGTCCGACACGTTGCCTCCGATGGGCGCCACGGCATCCGCGGCCACCGCGTCCGCGATAGAGGTCGACGACGACGAAGACATTAGCGAAATGAGACAGAGATTGGAAGCGCTGAGGAGTTGAAGGCGTTTTTTTTGGGAACCATTTGTTGTTTTGATTAATATTTTATACGTTTTTTTTTTGTTTTTTTTTCGCAAAACTTTTTTCGCACTTAATATCCATTAATATAATATGTGTTTTGTTTGACACTTTTCTCTCACATTAATTACACAAACAATTGATTAAATTATTATTAATATTAGTATTAATTTGTAAATAAATATACGTTTAATGGATTTAAAGCTAATGTTATATAAAATGAAATAATGTTTAGATTTCATAACAATTATTTATTTTTAGGAAAAATCAAAACTTTTTTTTTTGCATTCAATTGATAACACTTTTTTGGTTTCTTAAAGAATATTTAATTTTTTTAAAATTAATTTTTAGTTAATTTAAAAAACGAATATTTTTTATATGAAAACATTTTTCCTTCACTTTTTTCACACGATTTAAAATAAAATGATTTTTCAGTCAAATTCAGAAAAGACGAAATGATATGAAATGTGAATAAAATATCTTTTTTGTCTAAAAGTTATTAAAAATCAATAAATACCTAAAAATCTAAATAATAATAACTATTATCAAAATGTGATGAAAATAGACATAAAAGTCATAAATATATTAAATATAAAACAAAATATAAATTAATATTAATATTGAATATAATATTCGTTTGGATTTGAATAACGAGAGCGAAAGGAATGGCATTAATAGAGTTGTGGTGTTTTTGTTCGTCAAGAGATTTATGTATTAATGAGTTTAAAGATGTGAATAATCATTATAGGAATGCCGAATACGGCTAACCCTCCGACCCATTCATAGAGTGAGTGCCAAATACTGGTGTCGTCTCTAATGTCCTCCAATTTAGCACTTCTTTGTTGTTTGCGTTCAATCATAGTTCGGGAGACAGTCTTGCGATCATATGCCCAACCGATGAGTGCGAAGAAGTCGATGAAAGCTGTGGCCGGATTGAAGACATCGAACGCTCCCAACTCACTGGCCGAGTAGTCCCAGGGGAACCTAATGTCAATTTTGAGACTGTCTTATAGTTATATATTTTACAGTATTTGAAGTCAACGACAATTGAGTGAAAGGAAAGGAAAGGCAAATGCAATCAAAGGTAAGACAAAGACAATGCTTACGTGTGATGATAGTTGTGGAAGCCTTCGCCCAACAGCAGGTGCCGGACAGTGGCCTCTCTGGCCTCGATATTCTTGTCGTAGGGTTTAGTGCCCCACATGTGGGCGGCACTGTTTGTAAGCCAGGTCAGGTTAAGGGTGAGACAGTGGCGAAACATAACGCACACGAAGAATGCATTCCACAGACTCTCCGACCAGAATATATGCGGAACTACTGTCGGAATCGTTCCCCAAATCAACAAAAGAAGTGGAATATAAAACTTTCTCTGAAACCTGACCACAGGGTCGGCCATGAGATCACTCATGTCTATATTCTTGCCCTTGTCTCTAATGTCCGGGTGCTTCTTCACCAATAGCCAGCCCACGTGCGAGAAGAAGAAGCCTCGTCTCGCGTTGTGAGGGTCGGCATCCGTTTCCGTGTACTTGTGGTGAACCCGATGGTCGCGACACCACTCGTATAAGTCGTTCTGGAAGGCCAGCACATGAAGGAAGGCCAGTATGAGACGCAACGGTAGTTTCGCTTTGTATGCCCTGTGCGACCATAGCCTATGCGCACCCGACTGTCCCCACACAACACATACACACATAGAGTATACATATATTTGTATAGAAAATCAGTACAAACAACACAAAACTGTTGGCAAACCTGAACACCCATTGAGGACAGTATGGCAATGATGTGTACGAACACAAGTGTGTTAACTCTGGCCCGAAATAATGCGATATAAATGCCATAAATGGCAAACATATGCAAAACTATCATCAAAATGACATTTCGCCAAACGTATTGAACTTTATATGTCGTCTCCATTGGACTCGTTTTGCTCTTCTCGTCAGCCGTTTCAATGCATTCCTTCGACATTGTGTTCGGTGCCATAGCTCTGAAAACAGTGACAATACAGTAGTTGTGAAAAGTTTTATAACATTTTAGTTAACTATAAACTAAACTATAACTCAAAACAACATTTCTTTTCATCGATAAAGCGATTCATTTAAGCATTAAATCTTAAAATTAATTCAATTCTCAGATAAATAGCAAAAAACTAAAACTATCTCAAAATTAACGAATTCATTGAAGCGAATATTTATAGACATTTATAGACACAAAAAGATAAACATTTTTCAAACACTTTTCAAACACTCATTCAATTCCTTACCTCAAGAAAAAGTAGTTTATTTTTTAGGCAAAAATTGTTACAAAAAAAATAGTTTTTACATAAGAAAACTTTCTCCAAATCTTTGTTTATAATATTTCTCTACAAATCTTATACTTATTTCGCAAATCAATTCATAGGAAAGTCTGCGAAAAAGTTTGGATAAACTGTTTCACAGATTGAATATGAATTCAATGAACGGTGAACTTAAAGGACACCGGATTTTAATGGTTATAACAAATCAATACCATTTGAAACAGTGATAGGTTAGGTGTATGGGTGGAAAGCACACACACACCTGTCCTGTGTGAAAGGAGAGTCTGAATCTGAATCTCCCCTTATTTTCATGAACTAGATTAACATCGGTCTAATGAGTACAAACATATTCACTATCAAAGCCCTCTATAACACTCTCTCTCCCCGAGCCCTGCAGTCAATAATTAGTATGATTTGAGTCAAACCTTACGAGCGGTTATATAAGTGTCAAAACAAGTATTTTTTCAATACAGTTATAAAACGGTTTTAATATATACTTCACATTAAAAAATCGCTTTCACTTTCAGCACAACAGGAATTCCACTCAAAGACATACAGTATTTTTCGGTGCAATTTATTTATAACTTTCACTCCGCAAAACACTTTATATTTATAACAAGAATTCAATGTTAATGTTATTAAAAAAATTTCATTATTAAATCATATTTAGCACAACATTGAAAAAAATGTATTGAATTTTCAAAAATTCTTTATTATATGGGAAAACATATTATACTTATTGTTGAATAAAAAGTTATTGACATTAAAATCAATACAATAGTAAAACACAATTGAATTTCACAATAAATTACTATTTAAACGATTGATAAAATTTTTTGTAAGACTTACTCAACAAAGACATCGAGGAATTCAGTCATCTCTTTGATTTGATTTGAGAAGTCTTTGTAGATATTCTTAATGTTCTCATATTTAATCATTTTCTTTAGTGATAACTTGAAGTCACTTATAAATAGACAACAAAATCAAAAGTGAATATAATTTCAAATATAATAATAGACTTTGAATTCAATAAACAATTAAATGAAATATCATTGAAAGCAATGATAAATAAATCACGAAATTCTTAAATATTGATAAATTCGTTGAAGATTTTCAAATACAATTAAAATGTTTTTCCCGAAAAATAAAAAAAACTATTTTTCAGGAAACTATTGAACAGATTTTCTAACAAATAGATTGAATGTAATTCTAATGAATCAAATACAGACCAAACAATTTGTTGGCTCAAAATTGAATAAGAAATTTGTCTGAAAAGCAAATAAGAAAAAAGAGATTATTATTATTATTATTATTTTGTAAACTAATGTCACAAACGAAAAAACATCAAAAATGTGTTTGATTTTGAAATGGTTTTGATTTTGAAAACTAAAGAAAAAAACACTTTTCAGTCGTTTCCGTGTTTTGGGAAAATATTGAGAAAAGAAAAAAATTCGATGAGAGAGAGAGAGAGAGAGAGAGAGAGAGAGAGAGAGAGAGAGAGA
>JAQIXR010000505.1:0-25897 GCA_034700825.1 Quadroppia sp. Gr-Ori-00064 | reverse complement strand
GGTCTAGAAAAATTGCCAAGGGTTTGGGAAGGGTTTTTTATTTTCATATACCAAGGGAACGGGAAGGGAAGGGTTTAAAAAAATTCGAAAAGTTGAACCTCTAATTCAGACCACAAAAACGATTGTTATTATCATTAAAGTTGTCTTTTGTTTAGAAATCAAACGAAGAATTGTGTAATGAGTTCAACAAATCCATTGATTGGTCCAATGGTCTGATCCGGGCGTTTGAATGGCATCCAAGTTGTGTCAAATGTGCCGTTTGTCTCATCAATGACTGCATTTACATCTATTCCTCCGACAAGTCATTCATACCACTACTCAAACACCCTCTTCAGACCAAAGTGACGGCCCTCACATGGAGTCCCACCCGTGAAGACATACTTGCGGTCAGTTGTGTCTCAGCAATCATCATATGGACTGTTGATCCCAACTCAAGACAATACCGACCGTCTAGTGATTGTATTCATGTGATCAGCACTGGTATCACCAGTCCATTGACTGATCTGAAGTTTGATCCCAACGGCCAGTGTTTGGCCGCATGTAGTCCTCAGTCATCGAAACTGATTCTCATTGATATCGACAAAAAACAAGAGATGAAAACTATTCGTCGTTTCGGGACTTGTTTTACGAAACTGTTTTGGTCGCCGGACAGGAATCGACTTCTTGTCACCACTACTTCCCATCACATCCAAGTGTTTGAGACAAAGAACTGGTCTTCAGGCAAATGGAGTGAACCGTTCGATGACGTCTGTCAGACCTCATGTTGGAGTCGACCGGACGGTCGCATACTATTAGTTGCGCCCAGGGATGGCCTGTCGGTGTTCGCCATACCTTTCTATGATAGTCCACAACTCAATGATGTCGGAGGCGTTCGGAAGTGTATCGAAGTTTTGAATGTTTCTGAACATGAGTTCCCGAATGGGATTACTGTCGGCGGAAGTATTCATGACATGATTTGGGATAAAAATAGTGAACGACTCGTCCTTTCCTTCAAAGGTTTGGCCATAGGTTTTGATTAGCAATCGATTGACAAATGATTTGTTTGTTCAGAAAATAGAGAATTCATTGCATTATTCAAAACGAAAACAAAACCCAATCTCGAGATCACACCAATCGGTTTCGTCCACGGATTGAGAGCCGAAATACCACTTATTATCTCATTTGACGACAACTTTAAGAGCGGTTCTCTTCTGACTGTCTGTTGGAACAGTGGTGTCGTGTCTTACATACCCCTTCAGTTCGACTTAAACCTCAATAAGTCGATCCTTTTGAACGAAACGCCCCGTTCTTTGACCTCATTCTGTATATCGTCGCCGAATAAGAACAACTCAATGGTCTCGAACTCAACGCCATTGAGAGGAAAGCCATTCAGGGCATCGAATGCATTCAACTCTCCATTAATCCATTTCACACCAAACGAGTCGGTATTGTCTCCGAAACGACCCCTTCTTTTCACAACGTTAATGAAAAACAATTCAATGTCTTATGAATCGATTGACTAATAGTTTGTCAAAAATTGTCTCAAATTTTATGTCAATATTTATTGCAATTATTTCTCATTTAAAGTGTTTTTAAAGTTTAATAAAAAATGATTTTTATATGAAATGTAATGAAAAAAGTTTTAAATTTTTTATATTTATTGATATTCAGTTAAAATGAATAAAAATGTAGTTTTAAAAACATTTAAAGACTAATGAATTAATGATATAAGATATGAGCGAAAATATCGACAATTTTTATTCAGAAATAATGAATGTTTTAAAAAAGTTTGAACTGATTTGTGGACAAATTCGAGTCAAATTTTATACCCATTCAAACATAACGTTACTTAAAATTGTCGATATTTTCGCTCATATCTTATAAAAAGTTGTCTTTCAGTAGAAATGCTTCACAACTGATGGACTCATAAGTCATGTGATCATTGAATTCATTCATTCATTCAATGCTTTAATGTTTGAAATATTGAGCGAAAAGTGTTTTTGTTTTGATTTGTGTTTCAAACGTTTTGTCGCTTTTTGTACACATTTGAAGTGATTTGAATTGAGTTCAAATTGAGACAAAAATGTCTTTAAAGCGACCAAAAAGGGGTGAAACCGAAGAAGACTTATTAAGACAACAGAAGGACTTTTTGGCCACAAATAAAGTGCAAAAACTCGATGAAAGTGTCGACAAAGGAAGCGATTGTGAGAAGTCCGAGAAGAAGATCGCAGACAATCACGACTTACCACAGATTGTGACTGAGATTGTCGAGAGAGAGGTCCACACTTTGGATCAGTTGAATAGATGTCGCCAAAGAAGTGAATCCAAACACTTTGGCACCGGTTTTCCCAAAGCTTTTCGAAGAGACGACAATTTGGTGCCAAAGAAAGGAAAAAGTCTTTTCGCACAACAGATGAGCGCAAAGTGTGGCCAAAGTTGTGATGACATGGAAGACAATTGTGGATCAGATGCGAAGAGCTCTTCACAGAGTTTAGTCACGGGTAAGGGTTTGGGAACTAATGACTGGAAGACAGATATCGATAGAATTCGTTCCGAAAATCAACTTTTAATCAATAAAATGAGTGAAACAGAGATCCGAGAAATGAGAAGAGATTTGATGTCGAAATTGTGTCCAAAAACTGTTGACTTTTTGCTCAACAAAACAATGGCTAAAAGTAATGACAAACCGATTGTCGAAAACATGTCAAATGACATCGAAATGTCTGAACCAAATGTCGAATCGATGGACGAAAAGGATTTGCCGATAAAACAGATGGAAGTGATTGACAACAAATGGCTTAATATGGATGTCGTAGAGAAGGATAAGATGTCGTGGATGGGAGACATCGCTGAAGATAAGGGGGACAACAGTTCACATCTGCAGACACCTTCTGAGCAGACAATTAGCGCCAGATTTGACTTCGAGGCAAATCTCATCTCAAAGAGTGATGACATTGATGTCCATTCGGGTCTATATCACCACAGAACGGATGAGTCGAAGGCCGGGTATACTATAGAAGAGTTATATACGTTAATCCAAAGTACGTTTAGCTCACAAAAAGTCTTAGGCCTTCAGGTGTTGTCCAAAGTGTTGACCAAATCATTCAATGGTTTGTTTGACGAGTGCTTTAATGAGAATCTGATCCAACAATTGATGCAAAACTCGGCATTAGTTTTGGTCACTCGAAGAGCACTGGACGACAACACTGAGACGGTTTGGAGGGCTGCCATCAATGCTCTCCATTCGATGCTCTGCAATACCTGTGCCGACGAACTATTCCTCGACAGAGGTTTCACTCTTTTTAGCCAACGTTTGGAAGCGGAAGGAAATGTCGATTATCTGAAGCCTTGTTTTGACTCAACAAAATTGGATGAATTAAGTGATGAACAGCTGATGAAAATGGATGTCATCCACTGTCTGCTTAAGAGAACTTCTTTGCTTCAGAGGATTAGATATCTATTGGAATTCAATAAAAACCAATTGGACTCGAAGTCCGTCAACGACTTGTTGGACATTTTGATCCGAATCGCCAGACATTCCTTTGACTCCATGCAAGACATAGTCAAATGTCCGTATCTTTTAGAGACAATTGTGAAGAACTTTATCCCTGTGTCAGTGGTGACCACAAACGATATCTTCAACAAAGCGAATCCAAAGGCAATGAAATTGATTCGACTCTTAGTTAACAGTGATTTGCAGACAACGAATCAAATACTAAACACTTTTCCACAAATCATTGATTCTCTAAAAGTCTATTTAACACTAAATCCCGAGAATTGTGCCAACAGTCGGGAAATACTTGAGCTCTCGATCGAATCACTTCGGGTTTGGTTTCAACTATTGTCACAACGGGTTTGTGTCGAAGACTTTTGGCAAATGTTTCCAATAGTTATCAAACAATTGCAATATTGTTCAAAACTCGACCCAATAGGACATGAGAACAGCTTCGACTTTCAATATGCTTCGACATTGATATCTGTGGTGAAGGCTTTGGTCCAACAGAACCCGAATCAAGACTTCCATGCATTCAATGACATTGTTTTGATGATTGCTATGAAATGGTTGACATTAATCAAGAATACAGTCATTGTTCCCAACTTTGACGCAAACCTTTGTCTCTTGTCTTCAGTCGAGTACTTATTGATGACTAAATTCAACACCAAATCAGTCGAAGAAATTGTTTTTCAAATCATTGAATCGAAAACATTTTTAAATAAATTAATCAATAATTTCACCGAAAATTCAAATTTAGTTAAACTAAAGTCAGAAACTCAACCAAACCGAAGAGATTCGTCTAATTTGCCATCTTTTGGATCAATCGGTTATAAAACTCTTGAGACCGTCTCATATTTGAACAAAGAGTCGTCGATATGTCTTTTGATTGCCATTCTTCAAGTGATGAAGACATCAACCAATGATGAGATGACTAATAAATTGCATTCACTTATGGATTATATGAAAAGAGTGACAAATATTATGAAATATGACTTAAAATTCAATTCATTTGATTTGTTTGAATTGAATCTATTGTCAGAAATCTGTTTAATCTATTCTTCAGCTTCAGTCACGTCGTTGACCACTGAAGACATCAAACATTGTCTCAATGTTTCGCTTCTAATGATTCCCTTCATTAAGAAGAACACAATTAAACAAAATCTCTTAAATAGACTCATATTTAACAAATCGTTTCATAGCTTCGGAATCACTGAATGTATTGAAGGACTGAGTCTTAAAGAAGAGTTCAATTTCAGTGAAATCAATTTTGAAGAGATTTTGTGTTGTTTTCGAAAGCATTCAAACTTTGATTCTTGTCATTGGGTTTTCGATCCTCTCATAAAAGCAGTCAAAACTAAAGACATCTCAAGCCATGAGGTCTACCACTGTCTGACATTCGTCTCACTTGTGATGAAAACAAATTGCAATTACTTTAAACAAATGATAACTTCCTCTTCAGCTCTCTTTTGTCTCATCTCATCCGTCTTTTTGATATCGGATGTGTTTTTGGATAATTCTGTTCAAAATGTCATGAATTTTCTGCTCAAAAGATTGTTATCCGAAGGTATTGTTTGCCAAATAGAGGAAAGGGTTCCCTATTTCGAAACAACGGGTGATTTGTATGTTTTGATATGAAATGATTTTTATAGAAATATTAATCACTTTATTCTTAACAACAGTTTTGTGCGATTTTTGTCTGATTTTGAATCACATTCTTATGGAAACAAACTATTCATCAATTATTTACTGGTTTTCCTTCAAAGCAAATGCAGTCAACTCTTCAAACATAAACTCTTTGTAGAGTTTTCGACGGCTTTACGACTGATTAGAATTGATTTCAAAGAGGTTTCACTTTTTAAGAGTTTTTTTGCGACAATTGTTTTAATGTTTTTTTTTCTCCAATAGATATTGACTTCAATCGACTGTTTCCTCTTTCCCATTGAAAGAGATGGACAGACACTTGAAATATACCTAAAATCACTGCTTTGTGGAGCACTGACACCAAATGTGTGTCCTTTTCTATATTTATTGGCTGTCCATCACTTGAATCACAGTTTGTTTCGATCGCCGAAAGACAATATCACCGAAAACAAGACCTTTGATCGACTGTTGCGTTCGGTTCACAACTCGAGCAATGATTCACTAAAACAGCATTTAATCAATTATTCTCTTTTTGATCCAAACCTATTGAACGGATCAGATCTTAAAGCAAATAATTTGTATTAAATTTGTTATTATAGAGAGTCTGTTCGTTCTGCTGTTCCTCCATAGCAGACACCCAACGCTTATTCTGTCGAAGAAAATCAAATGAAAATAATATAAAAATTCTTTAATAAAATTGTATTTTATTTTTCAAAGAATATCCAAAACTTATATTCATATGAATTGAAGAACAAATCATTGAAATAGTGTTTGTATTGATTGAAGAGAAGACACGAAAGGAATCCAAAAGAAAACAATTGATTGTATTCTTCGGAAAATAAGACTTTCTTTTCAGTTGGTTATCATTATAAGGGGTATATCTCTTTCGAACCGAACCATAATTTTAATGTAATTTAGTTTATATCATATTCAATGCAAACGTATTGACCCATTGATTCACTTGAGCCCAGGGATCAAAACTATCAAACAATTCATAGGAATTTTTTATGACAACAAATTCTATTCTTTGGTCAGTTTATGAGTCAATGCATTCATACCTAAAGTGTAATGAAATTTAATGAAAAACAAACTCTTTGACTGTTAGGCATTGAGAACCACCTGTCAGGTGGTGTCCAGTAGTCATAGATAGAGTTTAAGTTAAACTGTTTAACCCTTGCTATTAATATCACATTAACCCAAACCCTTCAACACGTGATCTCGTGATTAATATTTAAATATAATTTGAATTAAAATATAATCAAATCGTTTGAATCAATAGAAAACAAATGTCTTTCCATAGCAATCAAACGGGTGGCCAAAGAATGGAACGGGAAGTGATTCGACTTCTCTATGACCTGCTCACAAGATGGGACAATGTCTTGGAATACACGGATCAGATTATTCGGTCGATTGTCGACAAATATGAAGGTTCGCAAACATTCGCCTCAACTCTCGAACACTTGAAACTCTTTACTATGAACTCAACCATCGATCAAATGTCACAAACATTGGACACTTCCATCAATTCGATGACAACTGGTGTGAAGAGCAATAGATCAATAGACGACAGGCCATTGATTAGGTATGAGACAAAAGTGGATAAAAGTCCAAATAAATCCATGGAAAGTAAGACCGACTCCAAAGAGTTAGACAATAAGTCGAGAAGTTTTGCCAAAGAATTGGAGCAAAACTTAGCAAAAGTGGACGAAATAATTGAGTTCTATTCGAGACTTAAGACCAGAGCCGTCAGGACTATCATAAGCAATGCCAAGACATCCAAAGCCGTCAAAGATGTCAATCAGGAAATGAAAGACATTATCGAAAGTTACGAAAAATTGTTTTTTGAATGAATTGAATATTAATTAATAATTAATTAATTGTTTTATTAATAAATTTAATACAAAAACATTTTATTGAGTTTTTGTGTCAATCAATGATCTGAGGGTTAGTTGCGATTGCAAGACCTCACCCTTAATAGGGGTTCGGCTATAAAAGTGAACCATTTTTCGATTCGTAGTCAGAATGAATCCATTGTCGGAAAACTCACCGAAAATGTCTGCGCCGACAGCAAAGTCCAACCAAACGAATGGTGCGATACTATCGGCCTCTAAGACAATGTCATAGACATAGTTCGGCAGATGATTGTAAGGACCGGTCATTTGGACGACCCTTAGATTTGGTTGTCTTAAGTTAATCACATTTTTCAATGGACTCAAAAACAAGAAGTTATTTGATCTCAAATTTTTGGCCACATTTTCAACGCTTACATCAATAAGACATTCGCTTCTATTGAGACATTTGGCAGAACTCAAGACATCTGACATTGAATTCTCATAAACCACTTGAGATGTAATGCCCGTGACTTTGATTTGGCTATGGATGTGATATAAGGGGTTGAGTGAAGACCAGTTCAACACTCTTATCGTCAGATTCAATGGCGTCGAAAAGAAGTAATCATCGCTAACGACAACCACTTTAAGGGTGTTTTGCTCTTCAAAGGGTATAACCAATAGGTTTTCGAACATATTCTTAGCGAAATAGTGAGACATTTTCCATTTGCCCCCGAACTCAATGGAGGCCCAGGTGGGTCCGGGCCATATATCGTTGAGTTGCCAATAAAGTGCACCCATAGTAAAGCCCTCTCCATTATTAGGATTAACGACTCGATTGCGTCGATAGAACTCTGTCTCTGTCTTAAGACTCATCGCTTGTGCTATTTGTGACAAATATATGAAGTCTTCCAACCTATCGGTTCCGCCCCTAACCGGAAGCTTCATATAGTTTTCGATCAAAGAAGTGATTTCAGAGTTTCCGTTCGTGTGGTGTTGTCTTTGGATCAGGGAATCACTCAATGGATACCTCAGGTCTGAGACGTTCAGTGATTTCGATAGTGTTTTCAGTGAAGGGAATGACTGAAAGCCATATTCCGACGCGAATTTAGCGCTCGGGTAGAGTCTCCAGTCCCACGCGTCCGACCCATAGTAGTAGAAGTGAACGTCGCCGAACCGATTGTCTTGAGGTCGACTCGAGACCCAATTCTCTTTGATTGTCTCCAAGCCATTGGAAGGACTGGATGTTAGGAATGGTCGCGAAGTGTCTTCATTGGCAACGATTGCACCAATGGTTTCGACATATAGTTTGATGTAATCTTTTTTGTATAATTCCTTTCATTGAATGAAATCA
This sequence comes from Quadroppia sp. Gr-Ori-00064, assembly GCA_034700825.1. Taxonomy (NCBI): domain Eukaryota; kingdom Metazoa; phylum Arthropoda; class Arachnida; order Sarcoptiformes; family Quadroppiidae; genus Quadroppia; species Quadroppia sp. Gr-Ori-00064. The sequence continues at coordinate 17,598 of JAQIXR010000505.1, read as the reverse complement.
TTGAATGAAGACATCAAATGAAGACATGCCTCACCTGATTGACAAAGATCTCTGGCCACCACATCCCTGCTATCGCCACTTCGTTCTCATTATTGCCTTCGAATACAATGATAATTACAATCCCTTACCAATAGGTTCGGTCATTACATACCGGCCCAAAGAGCAATGGAGGGGTGGTGTTGAAGACGACGGACCTGTTGTGTGACTTCAGTGCCGACAGAATGTAGGAACTGGTCATTGGTTGGATAGAGAGCACAGGCAAACATGAAGTCGTGCCAAATCAAGATTCCCAACTCATCGGCGATGTCATAGAACAGGTCCGACTCATAGACCCCTCCGCCCCAAACCCGGATCATATTCATGTTGGCGTCTTTGCACGACTGCAATAAATGTCTTATATAATCGGCTGTCAACAGCTCTGGGAAGGCCTGGGATGGGATCCAATTGCTTCCCTTCGCAAACATCGGAACTCCATTGACAGTGAAATAAAATGTCAAACCTTTTGGTTTAATCTCATTCTGAATCAGTTCTATAGATCTGAAGCCAATTCTAACGGTTTTAGTGAATATGTCTTCAGATGTTGTGATAATGGCTTTGAGATCGTATAACATTTGAGATCCCATTCCGTTTGGAAACCAGGGATGGACTACGAATGAGTCGTTTATAGGTATCTGAAGATTGAATTTTACACTTCCGTCGGAAGTGGGCGAAAATGTGACCAAATGTCTGAAGATATTGATCTCATAAATGGAAAACTGAAGCAATGTCTGAAAAGGAGTCCTCGAAGTCGTCTCCAAATGAAGAGTTGTATTAATAATCCATTTCTTGTTGTTTTCATTAATGGTTTTGACCGAAATGTCTCTAATTATAGTCGAATCAAACGCTTCTATTTCTATGGTCTTCCAAATGCCTTGAGTCGGAAACGCCGGTCCCTGTAATGGATGGCATTAATGGATAGGCTATCGATGAGGTCTGTAATGCAAACCCAGTCCCAACTGAACGACGCCTGCATTTTGCGAATATAGTTGACATGAAGTTCTCCTCTTTGGACGAAAGGCATCGATTCTGTCATAAGTTTCACATTATGTACACAATTAAGGGAATGTCTGTGCGATCATTACCGGGAGGGACGATATATCGGGTGCGTATGTGTTGGTCATGTGCTCTCTTGGCATAATTGACCGCCGATTCAAAGGAAATCCTTATTATATTGTGGTTTAATTTCAAATAGGGTTTGACATCAAATTTGTATCGAATGAACATATTATCAGTGCTTCCAATGAAGTGGTCGTTGATATATATGGTGCTAATTGTGTCCAATCCATGGCATACCAGATATACACCACTCTTACTTAGAACCGACTCATCCACTGATGGATTGAAAAGATTTTTATAATAACAAAAACTAATGAAATGATTTGCAAACCATAGAAAATCTTATCGTAAGTCCAGTTGTCGTAAGAAACCCATCGATAGTTGATATCATTGCTGCCATAATAAGGATCTTCGCTCAAGACATTGCTTCTGATGAGGTCTGTATATATAGACCCGGGCACTCGGGCTGTCACTCGCAGTGCTATTCAATGCAATATTTGGCATAAAATCATATAAGAAATACTTAAAGACAAACGAGTATTACATTTATTGTGGTTTGTGGCGAACCAGTCGTTCCCATCCAGTGATACATTGATCGCATGATTGAGTTTCAAGAAAGCAATGAAAGAGACGAATAAAAAGCAATTTATTTTCATGGCTTTCATTAACTGAAAAATAAAAGTATGTATTAATAAACCATCTAATTGTCTGATCGACACCTGGAGGTTATGTAGAGCTTGGGCTGTTTGGCATATGTTGGCAAAAAATTTCAATTTTTAAACTATTAAAAAACAGTTTAACATTTGAAATACGAGTCATTAAAGTGTCGATTATTTGAGTAATTGTTTGACTCTTATAAACATTAATTGAATTTCAATCACGACTTTAAGTATTAATAAAAGTTTTATTACAAAACTATATGTTTATTGACCTTCGATTCAATGAATTCATAACAAAAAAGTTTATTTGCATTCAATACTCATCGCTATCTCAATAGCAATACAAATACACTTATGTTAATCAAACCATGTCTTCGAGAGCTCTTAATATATCAATAATTTATTTTTATTACAATTGAAATATTTTTCTGTTATAACGAAACGACATTAAGGCTAATGTTTCACAGGTATTGTAAAGCAAAATAACCTTTCACTTTCTAATGCAAATGCACCTGTATTTGCATTCACGGCTGGCATACATTCCTTTATATTCTGCATTCAATACATTGTTTGTATTGTAATATGAATTCAAACAACAATTTTAACACTTATTAACCATTTTTATTGCAATTCGTTTTAAATTAAAAACTTTTTACAAATAATACGAATGAATACAAGAAATATGTTTACATTTATATCAAAATATGTAAGAAATATAACTTCAAATCTGATGTCTTATGAATTAAATAATGAATTCATTGAAAGAATATTTTAAAATCAATTGAAAAAAATTGTGTTTTAGTAAAAAAGTGTTTAAAACAATACAAAAGAATTAATCAATTTTTGAGTTAATTATTTTTGGGTTTATTTGATCTTTGTTTAGGTCGAGAACTCCTCGGTCTTTGGTTTGTGGTCTTAGGCGTCGGGTCGACAATCTTGGCCGACACCTGAACACAGGCCACGTTGAGTCCGGTCGGGTCAGTCAGACTGTACTTGACTTTTATGGAAATCTAAGTAATATTTAAAATTAATATACAATTAATGAGATCTCAAATCACAAAAACGACTGACCGGTGGGTAAAATGGTTTCACTTCAAATGAAGCCTTGAACTGATAGTTATTTCCTTTCTTCAAAGGACACCCTGGTGATATGTTGCCAGAACCACACGGATCAGCTCTTTGTTCGGGGAACGGCAGTTCTCTGCCTCTAATCACACCTTTGATCACTTCTGATAATTTGTTTGTGTTTAGAGCTGTTCATCAAAAACATTATTCAATAACAAATGTGTCTCTAATTTGTCGATGACTTACGAGAGACAAAGTCTGCCTCAACGGTGACATTGGTTCCCAGTTTGAGTACACAGGGATTTCCAGTGCACGGGACTATTCGCACTTCCTTTACATTACCCGAACCTTGAATATAATTTCATATAATTTGATTAAGCATGGAATTAAGGCCTTATTTTAAGGGGTTTTCATTATTTTATATTAAATATATCTTTTAAATCAAATGTTAAAAGAAAAAAAGTTTTGAAATTTCAATTATCTCTAAACAAATGCATTTCTTTATACAGTATAGACTTCATTATAAATAACATTCAAACCATAAGACCATTGATTGCATTCAATTACTGTATCTCTAATGGGATTAAAGGCTTTAATGTGTCAAACATTTGCTTCAAAACATACTTTCATACAATTTATTAATGGATTGCAATTCGCAATACTATTGCCATATATGAACCTCTCCGACCAACTGACCCCCGACTGACCCACTGATCATTTGTCACACATAGTTCAATGCATTTATAAATGTTTGGAAAGTAGTCTTAAATGAAACCAAAATTGAGTACAGAATAAGGAAATATTGAATTGAGTTGACCTCAAAATAGAGTGAACATCACATCCAAACCCTGGGGACTACCGGTTAGAACAGGGAGAAAGTTATAAAGAGTTTAAATTATATAAAATATTTTCTTCAGTGAAAGTAAAGTTTTGAGAAAAAAAAAATGTTATAAAATATTATAAATAATTTTCATAACTTATTTCTGCTTTAAATTTAATTTCAGACAAAATTTCTTAATATTCAAATGATATGCAAATAAAAAATTGTTGAAATTTTTGTTAAAAAAGTTTCAAATGATTAAAGAAAATATTTGTAAACTGAATGAAGACTTACCACAATCGGTGAAATTGACGGATTGTCCGAACGTATAGTGACTTAAAGTCAATATCAATGCGATATAAGTGAACATAATTGCAGTGGTTTTCAGATATTGGTTTGGATTTTATGAAAAACAGGTGACAATTGAATTCACAATTGGATTATGTCTTTTAAAACTAAGTTATGTCGAAATACTCGTGAAAATTGAAAGTTACCAATACTTAAACATTCTTCAGAATTAGGTTGAGTTTGAGTCTTATAACTAAATGTAATACATTTGAAGGCGGGGTTTGTTTGATGAGAGGGAGAGTGAGAATGTGAGAGAGAGTGTGAGAGAGAGTGTGTGTGAGAGAAGAGAAAGTTTTCATACATTATGTGAACATTTGGATCAGAATTTTATTTATATATTAATAGATTTTTTCTCTCTAAACATATCTTCAAATGTGATGATTGTATAAACTGTTTGTTTATATACAATATATTATTAAAAATATATTTCAAATGTTGTCTACAATCAAACGATTGCATAAATACTGAAGTGATCTGCAGTTGAGTTGCTTTTGAACTGTGTCTGCGATTCTTGAATGATTCGCATCCGTGGGCCCAAAGGAATGCCTAATTTCATCATTCGCTCTTCTGTGACATAGGGCAGTTCAGTAATGCCTGTGCAAAGAGATAACAATAAAGTTTCCCTTTAAGTCAATAACTTTAAGTCAATAACAATTAAAGTGTAATTCAAATTAAATCCAATTGAAAGCCAATGAAAACAATAGACAAACACTTAATGAATACCTATTTTTTCGGTCTCAAAATTTCGGGCATATTTCTGATGAAAGACAAATAAAAACATTATATAAATATATTTGAGAACAGGTTTGTGATGTATGTGCACCTCATAGCCTAATTTCCGTAGGAATTGCCTCAACAAAGGGGGTTCGTCTCCGAAAAATCTGTTCACAAAAAAGTTTTCACAAATTTATTACAAATAACGACAAATAAATTCATTTAATGTTAATATTTGTCTCCAATTAAATGTCATTATCACTGCCTGTAATAGCTGTGCACTCGACCCCCTGTGCCCTGAATTAAGCCATTTTCATACCGTTTCAATTTCTCCACTTTATTTGGATTAATGATATGATTGGGAATAGGATTTCGACGCCCATTTCCGCACATATACCCACTGTTCGGGTGATGTGCTTTAGAACTCATCCCAAACCCATTTGCGCCGATAGTCTGCTTGAGTGACAGCAACTGATTCTTAATCAGTTCCATGTCTTGGCGTAGATTTTCTATGTCTTGAGACAGAGAATGATTATATCGCATATCAGTGGACAGTTGGGCCACACTTCTGGCCAATGTTATCACGTGTGACTCCAGGCGTTTGATACGACGAGAGGAATGGCTATAAATGGCATTCAATAATTAAATTGTGTCCGAATATATGATATAATTTATTGAGAGTTTATATGAAATTGTTATTCAAAATAACATACGATTCGTTATAACGTCTCAACTCATGTTTGCTTCTATAATACACATCTCTGGCCCCTCTACTCGTCACAGAACTACGTCCCGACACCACAGATGAAACACTTCTGCAAACCTTTCTCCGGGTACGCCCGGTGTCAATGGTCTTGACCCTCGAGCCCATCATCTCTAAGATCTAAACAGTTTAATTGTTTTAAAACTCTGTCGTCAAATCAAATGAATTATAAGCCAAACCCAAACAGACTAAAATGAATGGTGTCTTAAGAGCTGTTCAATGGATTCAATCGAATGGACATTAAATTCAATTTATTTGTCACAACAAAATTATACATAATTTTCAACGAAGTGTGTCTTTTGATAAATAATTACAACGAAAGATATAATAAAATAACATAAGAACACCAATTGATGTTTCAGAGCTGAGGCCCTAAACCATACTTTCCCTTAACTAAAAGCACTAGTTTTTCGATATTCTCTATCATTAGCGTTAAATTTGAGCAAAAAATATGTCTTTTGTTTATTGGAGTGAAAACACCTTTTCATTGGTTTATCTGAACTTTGATTTCAGATTTTGTCAATTGTTTGACAAAAAAAGTGTAATTTATTTCTTGTAAACAAAATATTTTCTCTCAATATAACAAATGTTCAATAAATGAATGCATTCTACAATCACTTCATTTCAATGAACGCATAAATATTCTGTAATTCAATTTTGCGAATATTTTCTCAAATAGTCTTAAAATGTCATTAAATAACGGCTGAAATAATGGGTTTTTAAGCAAAATATTAGCGTTTTATTTTCGCCCCTTTTTTTGTCAATTTTTTATTCTTACCTCAGAATACATATTCTCCAGACCTTGAAGTTGTTTATGCATAGTGTAGACACCATTCCTGTCGCAGACACTGGTATTATCGGTATATTCACTGCACAAGTCGTCCGCGTAAGTGCTATCCCGGGCTGTTGTGGTCGACGCGATGTCACTGTCCATCGAATTCATGAATCGCTCTTTGCTTTTGATGTTTGTATGACTCGAACGGACTTTACTTTTGTTATTATTCGCCAAATTATAATACAATCTATCATTGGATCGACGTTTAGGGCATGTGTTGGACAGTTGTAACGGCTTTGTCGACCTCACGGCCGGGTATTTGTGCTTTTCGGTGACCATATTCTGTTTGCTGCCGGAAATGATCTTCTTTTCACTGGTAATACATTTTTTGGATGTGTTGTAAGTCGTCTTTGGATTCATATTCTTCACTCCATTTCCACAACCATTAAGTTGTGGACATTTTGTGTCCACTTTTGTGTCATAGTATTTAACTGTAGTTCCCGTTTGTGTCTTCGGGTGTGTTGTCTGCGAGGGTGTATTCGATGTCCAACTGTTGTCGCTCTCATTGACAACGGATAGTCTAGTCTTGAAGTTTCTGCTCAAGTCATCCACTTCTTCGTTGGAGTGAATCGAATGGTTTTCCTCTAAAATCCTTTGTAATTCTCTTTGCATTTCTTCGATCTTTTCATTACTCGAAGTGTTTTCAATACCGGAGCCGAGGCTGCGGTCGACCCAAACACTTGTATTTAGTCCAGAATTGCTTTGCTCTGAGTCTAGACTCGTCAGGTCTAGAGGACTGACACCTTCAGGACTGCTATTTTTGATTCCGTCATCCATTCCTCTGCACCTTATAGTCCCGCGTCCGGAATCAGAGTTGTAAATGTGTTCCTGAGAACCAGTACTTTCAGCACTTCCATCACTCACTTTATTCACCAAAGCACCGTTAGATTGGATGCTATGGTAAACATTGGGACTCTCAGGGGGTCTCTCATTTGCACTTGTCAGGGGGTCTCTAACAGTCAGACATGTCCTACGAGTTGTATCACATTCTAAACCACTGACGACAACAACATGTGTGTCATTAGCACCGGGTGTTGAATCACAGTCACTCAATGTCTGCTGTCTTTCATTCAAACGAAGATCTGATGGAAGGGTTTGACTCTGAGTCGAGTCATTGAACAACCGATTGGTGTAAGGGTTGTGACAAATGGTGTCTTTTGTCACCACTTTGTCTAATAAAGTGGTTTTCATATTATGTGAAAGTTTTGGCGAATCCGAAGAAGGGATCGACTTATTGACCGCCGAAATCATCTGCGATGAGAAGGAATGGTTGATTTGGCTCTGGGTCTGTCCGAACCATTTACTGCACACATCCCTCATATGAAACGAATCGTTTTCTTCTTCCATACCATTATATGTCTCTAACGATGGACTCATTGGTGTAGATGTACTTGAATTATATGCAATGCCAGCCCCGGCTGTCATCATATCTGTGCTTTGAGTGCTTTCATTAGCACTTGTGCTCTGAGATGAGACGTCGTTTGTATTCATTGGATTCCCTTTTGCTTTACACGAATCCTTTGCGGGCAAAAGCATTGCACGAATCCTCTGCTGAAAAGCACCGAACCCTCCCTCAGACGAACGACAACTCTGTGTTCGACCACTTGTTGAAGACCTCTGACCTTCTAATAGCCCTAAAGATGTTTGTCTTTTGAGGGAACCCGATAGCAGCCCATTGGACTGGCCGGGCATCTGAGCGGAGGTGGAGGTGTTGTTGGAGTGAAACGACGAACCTTTCAATCAATTATTTCATTGTATTTTTCACATAATATTCACATAAAGCTTACGATTGTTACTGTTCCCAAAACGCATCAGTAGTTTAGGTATGTTTGAGGTCGACCTCACACAGTGACCGACCGACTTGTCTTTGACATTAGCGGACAGATTCACACTTGACAGGTCTGTCCTCTGATTGAGAGCACCTGTGGAGCCATACAAGCGATCATTGGGTAAGGCGACGGTCAGTCCCGAGCCGTCAGTCAAATGACAGCTTTGATGAACCTTTGAATGCATTCAACATTTTTAAGTCATTTTCAAATATAATTTTGTTCTTCAAATTCAAACCAATTCTTAGAACACATTTATTTTGATTATTTTTAATGTCTCATAAAATGCAGTCATTATTTTAGTGGAAAGTTAGATACAGTTCGTCTGAATGTAGGACCTGATACATGCCGTCCCGTTTTGACAGGTTTTTAATTCATGTCTTAAATCAACAGATATTTGAAAAAACTCTTATTCTTAGTATTCTTATAGTGTTTATCACATTTTAATACTATGGAAATGGATGTTAATTCACAGACATCTACATTAGGCGCTGGAGGCTATGCACGAATACTAGTGAATCAGATCCGTTCCTCCGTTCCTCCATTCCTCCGAACCCTCTTAATAGTTATAGCAATTATTATTATTGGGGAACTATTGGGCACTACCTGTGCTGCACAATCACTATTGATGTTCGGCTCACTCTCTATTGCTTTGATTTAAGGACCAAATTATTGTTGAGGTCACGGAAGTCGTGAGCAATAATTTGTGCGCTCAGGTATGCCCTGTGTTATCGACAACACCAACATTACAATACAAGTGCAACAAAAATTGTTTCTATTCTTCGGTTTTCTATTAAATAATAAAATATTTACTGTTTTGAAACTCTAGTAATGTTTGTCTTCAACACAAATACAGATATTTATGACTTATTTATACATTTCTTTCAAATTTCTCAATTTTTACTCAAATATTGTATTTTTCAATGCATTCACAAAATGAGAAAAAGCGATGAATTGTTATCTAACGAAATATAAGCACTTTATGAATGAAGTCTAGCTTTGAATAAAAGCCTTTTTATATATTAAATACATATTCATTGAAACAATAAATGCAAACATTTTTCTTAAACTTTTTTAAACAATTAATTATTTTAAGAATAACTAATTGAGTGCTAAATAATTAACACAACTTTTATTCAAAATAAAAGTGAATAACTTTTCATAATTTTTGAGTGAATATTATTTACTTTAATAAAACACTTCAAAAATAAATAAAATTTTTGAAAAAATTAAACAAAATTTTTTTATTTTCTTTTCAATGATTATTCATTTAATGATTGCATTCATTTTTGTTGAATATCAATAATTTCAGATCAATTCATGCGATCAATTGATTGCTAAAATATTTGGTGAATGTATTGAAACATTTCATTTACAATATATTGATATTATTTTGCATTCAATTGACAATTGTATACAAACTGCAAATATATTAATATAATTGAAAATACATTTCATTTGAAAATAAATTCTAAAGACTTGAAAGAAAACCATTTAATGTGTGATTAAATATCAATGAATTCAATTGAATTCTTGAAGTGAGTTCACAAAGGAATACTTAATACACAGTAAATACATTATAACAAACATATACCTCATTATGATTGCAAGTGCAGGCTATACCACCAGTTCCTCGTCTGCGCCTCTTCTCGAATGATAAAAACATCACTTTTGAGTCAGTTTTTAAGTTAACAATCAGTAACTGATATAATATTTACGAAACAAAAGTAAAACATTGTTTTATGATAAAACCCATGCTTTCAATCAAAGTTAGGGGCAGTTAAGGGGCAGACATAGCCGTCAACTCAGACAACACTTATTACATGTTTTCATAAAAACTTAAATCAAGTTTAAATTCAATGGTTTAATAAACAACAATTTCATCACTGAATGGATGTATATATTCCTCCCTAATATTGGAAACGATGACAGAGTGTAGGAGTGAATGACTTATTAATGAATGGCCACAACAATGACCGCGTGTTATATCAAAATAGCCATTCCCTTAGCGAAACATAAGGTGAAGATATCACAGAATTAATTCACATATCAATAATATTTCAAAATTCATTCAAAAACTAAACAATTCATTGAATGAGTGATCACTTCATCGCTATTCACATCAAAAAAATATTAACACATTTTTTGGTCTAAAAGTGAGAGCAAAGAGAGTGAAGAATACAATTAAACGTTGAGTTATTTGCTTGCGATGAAGACTATCAAAGATGAGTCACTTTATAAGCGGACTAACCATTCATTTAGCGATACACACACCCCATACCTCCCGTGTCCAATGTTAATAGAGAACAAGGCATTACATGCAATGCACTTGTATTGCAATTATATTCTGAACACATATCGAGAGATCCGCAGCGATGATATACAATCTATGGGTGCACTTCACTGGTCAGACCTCTTCACTAGCAATGGATAACATAAAAACTTTGCGATAAATATATTAAAAAGATTTATAGAAAAAGACTTTGAGATAATAGACGGCTCTCTTGTGTTGTAAAGAACTGTTAGAAAGCGTTGGAGAAAAAACATGAGATATTGTATGAAATTGTATTGAGTTTATGAGCCATAAGAACATTACAATGAATTTTACAACATTTACGAACTAATAATTTTATGTGTTCTCAGAGCAGGTCTGACCACTCCTTACCTGAGGGTCGTGTTGATGGTTTATGTTCTTAGTCTGCATGACCTCTGGGTCATCAAAGAGTCACGAATCGACAATTTTTTCACTCTCTCTTCGAGTTATGATTCGTTGTTTTGGGCCAAAAAATCTTCGGTAAAAAACGCTTTTTTGTTGTTGTTTAGAGTGAAAGACGAAAAAAACGTATCGTTTATGAAAAGACACTCTTCTTATGCCCTCTTTTTTTGTATTTCTCTCCAGTAATGCCTCTAAAAGTATAACAAAAGATATATTATATGTTATGATATGAATAACTTTAATCAGTTGTTGATCTAAAAATGTTTTTTAAGGTTCAGAACATTTTTCTTCCAATATATGAAGACCTCTTTGGGAGAAAAAAATAATTGTTTTGATATTTTGTGCAAAAAAGTTATATTTCATATTATTTGATGAAATTTTTATTCACTGTTAAATTATTTTTCATTCAAGTTTAATAACATTTTTGTTTATCTCAAATAGATATTAATGAATGTAATTGTGAACAAAAATGTAAACTTAATAACAATTCAGTGTAATATCGAAACCACAGCTATTTGTATGTGAAAAACAACTTCGTTTACAACTTTGAATGTGAATAAAGTATAGCATTATATAATATATACAGAACTGTATATCGATTTGAAAAGTATCTCAGATTCGAGTCTAACATAAAAAAAATTTTGTTTTAAATAATAATAAAAATATATTATTATTATTAATTGGTGGTAAAAAAGGATCGCAAGGATCGTGAGAATGGATGGCTTGAAAACCATTTGCCTTTTCATAATCATTATTAATTTGAAGCCGGAGTGGAGGCGGCTATTAGTGCCGCTCAGGTCTTATGCATTGCTTTTCATGAAGTCATGAAATCAATGCAAAGTTTTTTGTTGTTGTTGTATGACTTGCGGCCAATTCTGTACAGAATTTTATATATTTTCATTTCATTCCTTCATTCAAAACGATAAGTATATTGAAAAACGAGTCACAGGTTTCAGACTTACAGTACATATGGATATTAAATATTGAACATCACATCTACAGGTGTTATATGGCTTTTATCGATGAAAAATAAGTATATTTTTATTGAAATTTGTTATTAAAAATTCAATTTTATTTGTAATCACAATATTTAATGCAATCTTATTTATAATCAATTAATTTAATAATAAAAACAATTCATTTCAAAAACCATTCATTCAATGTCAGCATATTTTTAATAAATTCAATGTAAACTCAATTCCTATAAACCTTTTCCCATATAATTGTTCACCAATTCAATCATTAAACTTCACCTGCTCTTTACGTGGGATTTCCAATTTTTAAACCACCGGTGCTTTAGATTAGAGACACGTCTAAGCCGTAAACATATTACTATGCAATCGGATTGACTATTGTTTGTAAGCAGTGCTCATCTGTTGCTTAATTGCATTGACAGACAGACAAACATTTGGAGACACTGTTTATATGTGTTTTCATTGCGAACCAAATGGAGAACAAGAGTTCCCGTGAGATAATAGACATAAGTATTCAGTGATAGCTATTGTCGTTCGCTTCAGTGCCTCTGAAAGCCTATTATCAAATGCATTACAAAAATTAAAAATTGCTTTTAAAGGCAATAATAAAGAAATTTTCGATGCATTGCATGAATAAAAAAACCATATAAACAGCACTTCTTTAATTAGCGCCAAAATTATTGGAAATTCAATGGAAATCACATTTAAATACATTAAACGCTTAATTTAATCAACATTTTTATGAAGTTTTTAAACAAAGTTAATTATTATTATATAACCTGTTAGTGCAGGGGTTGTCACAGTCTAAGGGGTTTTAGGCAGTAGTGAATTCAAAATGAAAATCACACACAGAGTGCTATGAGAGGGCCATATGTTTTGCAATTTACTGTTCAGTCCATGAGATCCAAAGATGTATTGAATAGAGAGAAAAATGCAAACAATTTTTTCATTACTCTGTTTGACGTTCTGTTGATTATTGCAAAACATATTTTAAAAACAATTTAATTATTTTAATTTCGCTTTGAATGCCATAAACTCTACTCTTAAGTCAAATAATCTCTTTTTTGCACATTTTTATCAATAATCATATATTATATATGGAGTCATACAGTCATACAGTGTATGAGCTCTACCGACAATTCTCTCCATGCAATCACTGGGCGTCAGGTGTAATGAGCCTCGAGTTTGAAGACTGGGCACAAGAAAAATAGGCGCACCTTTTAATCATTTATATTCCTGTGTGTTCTCTATGTTTTCAGAGCTTTAGAAGATTTTTACACAAAAAAATCTCTTGTATTTTGTGCTCTCATATAAAGAGAGTGTATAATGAAATACTGGAACACATACTCGGGATCTCTATTCAGACCAACGCCTCAAAAAGGAGTGCATTTTTGATGTTTTCCGAGTATCGCTTGTCTGGTATGGCCTCGGGTTATATGAACTCCAGTAACAAAAATATTCAACAATTATCAATAGAGTCCAAACATTTTGTAATACTATTTTGCATTAAAAAACAATACTTTTATATCTTATTAGCCATTACTTAAACGATTATAACATTCAAAAAGAGTTGAATTAATTTATATTAGTTTTTTTTGAACGCAATTCTTGTGTTATATAAAAGATAAATATTGTTACAAAACTCTCCCTTTTTTTCATAAATTTTTTTCAAACAATTCATAAATAAGTTGTAATTTTCTGTTGGTTTTCATTATATGAATGAATTATTTGCTTATATTTTTTTATATTAATACAAACCGATTGTTATTAATGATTAAGTTATGAAAAATGTTCACAAAAAAAATATTAAAATACAATTCAATTGAAAAGTTAATTAACAAATAAATGTTTAACAAATGAATTGTTTTATTATTTCTTATAAAGAATAAAAAAGTATTTTTTGTGACAAAACTAATTGACGTTAAATACAATTCTTTTGTCTTTACTGTAATTAACATTAAATTCAATTATAATTAGCATATAATAAACTGAACTCAGATTACACTATAATGCAAATGATGTAAATTTTTGTCAAATTATTTCACATTCAATTAAGCGTCAAAACATTGAATCGTCTTTTCATATAAGTTATAGAACTCTTCAAAAAATTCATTACTTTATTAAATAATAAAAATAATTATCAAAATGAAAAAATAGAGACAAAATTGTTTGCAAATATATATCATTAAAAGAGTATTTATATCTCAATTAAATCTTATGTCCGACTTATTAACAAATTTGGATCAAGTTTTTGTTTTATCACATTATCTTCACTTGAAATACGAGTATAAATATTATACTTAAAGGGATTCTGTGTTTGTATTGAAATATTCTTCGCATTCTTTGAATAAAATATTTATTAATATAGTTATCAGTGATTATAAAAACAAACTTAAAATTCATAACAATTTTGTTTTATATAATAATATTTGAATATATTCTCTGTTATTAAATGTGAATAATATATAAATGAATGAATAAATCAAAGATAAGACTAAATAACAGCAATTCATTGATAGGAATCACTGAAATCCAAGCTATGAATTGTTTGTCATTTATAGTGATCTCATTGACTGACAGAAACCACAGTCAGTGCAAAGGAAAGCCATTCTCGACACAAATATAGCAAATATTTGTGGCTTTTGTTGAGTTCATTGAAGCGAAAGAATATGTTATGAGAAGTGACTTCAATTAAGGCGTCTTTGCATTCAATACTCGATATAAATATGAGTTAAACACACCTTAACATAGAGTTAACCAAACTATTGATGTTTGCATTGAATTCATGTTACGATAAATAGAAATATATTTATCAAAAATTAGGACAAAATTTCAATACTCAATGCAGTGATGGTTAGAGTCATTCATACAATACAATTGCACAACAATTTTGGATGTTTTTCAACAACAGATATCATAGAAAACAATGATCTAATCGTATGTGAAAACAGACTTAATTGCTGTGAAGACGAGCCTATAGTCTGTGAATGCCATCGAAAGTCATATTATTCTAAAAGCCATTCATTGAGACAATTGTCACACATTTGGTTCTTAAGACACCATTCCATTTGTCTTCACTTTGTCCAAGACATCAGTGATGGCGAAGAAGTCCATTAACATCGACCACACCTTCACTTGTGATCACTTTTATCATCAAAGCCTATTGAATGGCAAGTCTTTGACGGACACAACAACTGATATCACGTTCATTGTCGAAGAGGTGGAGATATCGGCGCACAAAGAAGTGATGGATATATTGAAGAGAAAGCGACAACTGGTCAGAGATGTGATCGAAAGAGACCAAAGAATGGCTGAATTAGACAATACAGAAGTGGCCACAAGTTTTCAAATCAACGGAACAACTGTTATGGCGTTTAAGACACTTCTTCACTACATATACACCGGAAGTGTTGTCTGCGATTCGGTCACAGCTATAGAGTTGGCCAAAACTGCACTCAAACTCAGATTCAAACCATTGGTGGACTCTTTGGCCCAACAGTTGAGCGATGATTGTCTTGACTTCGAGACAGTCGACGACTTATACCACATATCACTCAATGGTCAAAACGAAGACCTTCTGAAGAGTTGTCAGAAGTTTATGAACAAAAACACCTCAGAAGTCAACAAACGATTCGTTAGAAGAGATATTCAATCAACAGATCCGTCGAATGTCTTAATCTATTCGTTAGACAAAAGTCGTTACAATAATTACATTCATTTTCTATTACCCGAAGACATGGAACTGTGTTTCAATGTCTCCGTTTCGTCCGATCGCAACAAATGGACACAAATTCTCAACAATGACTATATTTGGTCCAAATTCTGGAATTGGGTTTACTTTCAGGAGAAGAGAATCCGATTCATTAGATTTGAATTCGGAGAACAAAAGGTCGACAAAGGGTTGGATCCGAGAGAAGAGTTCAGAGACGAACACTTCCTGTGCAAACGGGCGAACATTGAGCTTGAGTTCGATGAAGAGACGGGTCATCTCATACCGAAACACGATGTCATCAAATATCCCATTCATAAAACCAAACACTTCTTCGACACTTCTTTATTCACATACTGTATGTCTTCGGCGCCGACTAAAGACAAGAAACGCCACTACTATTACCACCTCATCGGAGACAACAGATCTCTTGAGTTCTATTTATGCCAGACCTGTCTCATCGATAACTTCCGGTTCCGGCTCTGGGACTTCGATGAGAGGACGTTCGACTTCAAAGTGGAACTCATGTCTGAATACGAAGAAGACTATACTCTCATTCGTGAAGACAATAACCATATATTCAGATCACAGCACTCGTGGGTCACAATCGAACTCAAGAGTCGACGCCCCGTCCGCTGGATTCGTGTCACTGGTATTCGAGCACCAGATTATGACCTCGAGTTCGCTGTCATGGAGTTTGAATGTCCCGGACAACAATTCGGCACAAATTAATAGTAAATCATTTGCTTTTAATCGACAAATAATTTTCATTTCATTTAAATATAAAAATAATTCAATTTTTCGCTAAAAAGTCTTTTAGTTTTTGTTTTGCTTTTAAATTGTTTTTAATTTTGATTTTATCTTAAATTTTGTCAAATTTCTTCATTTTTTATGTAAAACATATTATAAATAAATGTTTTAAATATTGTTTATTTGCTTTCAAATAAGTTTATATGAATTCAAATAATCGACAGATATTTCAAAATATTTTTTCAATTCAATGATAAAGTCTTCTCTTTTGACAAAGAAATGATATTTAAATATATATTTCATCTTATAGTTAATGGATGACAAAAATCCTCATTAGTTTATGAGATAATCGTTGGGAACAGAGAATGAGATTTCAATTAGAGATAGACTTGACTTGAATTGAATGACAGAGAGAATAGCATTGTATGTGAATTGAGATATAAATACAGATTCACAGCAATTGTCTCACAGTTTATATTCTGTAAACCTCTCGACAAACAAAAGTCAAACACATTCACAAAAATTACTCCAAAGGTCTCAGAGTTAGTAGGGGTTAGTAGTCCTAACTTAGGACCTGGCGCTGAGAATGGCGTTAATACTTGTGCCAAATAGTGTCAAATACAATGAAATGACTTTTGTCTAAAATTATTTACAAATTCAAAACTCATTGATATTTTCAAAGACTTATATCAATAGACAGAACAAAGAATTGAAGAACTCGTACACAAAAAAAGCACTTCTTCTGGAACTACAGATTCTGTAATTCAGTGCAAAAGCAAAGCAAAAGCAAAACAATTTATCTTTAATTTAAGGCATACTTTGTTTGAGTCAATTCATCACTGCATTCAAAAGCCATTTCTTATCCTCAAAAGACACGATAACAACAATCACTGTTCACATACCGGCGCTGAGAAAATCAGTGAAACGGTCACAAGAAGAAGAATAATGAGAAGTAATCTTTAATAATCACGCGATTCTCACAAAAAACACATCCATGTCTTCAACACTCACTTCGGATGTGATATTTATAGTGAATCTCAAATTCATTCAAAACTATACGAATTTCATGAAATATATTGTTAAATGACATTCACTTCAGGGATAAATGCAAACAGTAATCAAAAATACAATAACTCATTAATACTGAAAACTTTGAAACAATTTGAAACACAAATAAAGGCACCCTATCCTCCCTGTCCTACCCACAGGTGTCTAAAGCCTTGTTTCGATTATCACTCAGTGATCCCTCACGGTTTGAGGGAACACTCACAGAGCTGAGGGATACTCGTTCTTAAGGTAGATGTAAGTGAATTGTAAGGGACAC
>JAQIXR010000504.1:0-25903 GCA_034700825.1 Quadroppia sp. Gr-Ori-00064 | reverse complement strand
AAATGAGTTATATAGCAATACTATATTATTATAATTTGATTCTACTCTTATGAATCTCAACCCTGGACATACTCTTTAAACATTTTTAAAATAAAAGAGAAATTTTAATCAAATATATATTGTATTTGAAAATCATTAAAAACTACTGAATGTGACAAAAATGCAAACAAAAATGTTTTTAAATCATATATTTTTTGTTTTGTATTTCTTTTTAAAAATGATTTATTTTTACCGATAAATCAATAGATAATAAATTCAAATAATATTCTGAATAAATTTTGAATAAAATTTTATAAATATTTTGCATCGAATTGTTTTCATATTTAAAGATAATATTTCAAAATTGAAATTTGTTAATCACAGGTGGTTTGACCCCTCCCCGCGACCGCACAACTTTGATTCTGTCGCCGTCCAGAATCAGCATAACTCTATTTTTAGTCATATCTGTATTGGCCGTAATTGGTATAGTGATGGCCTGTGTCTTCCTTGCCATGAATATCAAGTATAGGAATCAAAGGTAAAACAACTATTTTTATATGTATTTTATTATTCAAATTTATTTTCCATAAATTGCAGAAATATATAAAAATTATTCATTTTTTACATTAAAAAACATTTAAAAAATAAAATTGTGATAAAAAATGATAAAAAAAAACTTATAATTCTATCCATCGATTATTTTGAGTACAATTTCGATAACATTCAAATTAAATATATTATAATCTTTTGTAATAATTTGACTCAAATTTTGTTTTGTTGAAAAATTTTTATTCAAATGATATTCCAAAAAATGCTCTAAAAAACACTCCAGAGTATTGTGAGTCTCAAGAGTTCTTTGAAATATGACATGATTTCCTGAAATTATTTAATGTCGAAAATCTTTAAATCCCTTACTATTCGATACAATAGGTATGGACTGAAATGACTGAATATTTTACCTTTTTATGGATAATCTCTAAAAATTCATCAAAAAATCAAAGATAAAAGACATTAAGTTTTCAAAGACTGTATTATAACTGGTTTTCGTGTTATTTTATAACGAAAATGTGAATCATTTTTATTTAGACGACACTTAAAGTCTTTCATTATTTTTAACTGATTTATGTTAACCCTTAAGGGGTTGTTCAATAAGTACGCAACACTGGAAGAGGGACAGGGTCAAATTGAGAACATAATTAAATATTTATATTAAATGATATTTCCTTTATATTTAAAGGGAGAAAGAGATCAAGAATTATAAAATTTTCTGCACTTATTGAATGGATTCAAAGAATTTTCTCATTATATTTGAATCAAAATCATATTCTCTATTAATTTAATGAATTCTCTATTTTTGTCACAAACTTAACAAAATGTGTATTTAAAACAATAGTTAGAAAAAATATTTGCATAAAATCATAAACATTTGAGTGAAAAGACTGTGAAAAGACAATTGTTTTATTCATTATATAATCTTTAAATGAATTTTCAAAACCAAATTATATTCTTTTGTTTCAATTTTTAAATAAAACTATTTTCATATAAAAAATTTTCATAGAATATACCACAAAATCCAAATCTCAACGTATTTTGAATTAAAATATTCATAGATTTAAATCATTATTAAATTCAATGATTTATTGTATGATAAATCAAGACTCAATGAAAGACATCAAAACCTTTATCTCTGTAATTGAATTGGAAATACAGTGAAAATATTGCATATATTTTATAAGATATATTATTATAAAATATTACAAAACTTTTAATACATAAAATTTTTGCCAGTTTTAGTAAAAACCAATTTTCAAAATATTGTCTCAAAAATAACATTAAATACAATTGTGTATAAAATTCATATTTGAATCACGGAAAATGCATCAAGGTTGGATAAGAGTATATAGTTAGGTCATTACTAGGATTTAATATTTGTTTATAAGCTCAGACAAAATGTAATATATTTTCACATTTAATGAGTTATTGGAAATATTTTGACAAATATGACAACCGTTTAACAGTGTTAATGGTATTGTGTTTCAGATACATAAAGATGTCGAGCCCTTATCTAAACAATCTCATAATCATTGGATGTATTCTCACGTATACGAGTGTAATATTACTTGGTTTGGACAGTGGGTTAACCAGTGAATCAAATTTCCCATATATTTGTGCAGTGAGTATATTAATAACAAACAAAACCTGAGATTTTAGAAAATGTTGATCGAAATAAAGTTGACAAATGTTTGAGATGTTTGCCATTAATGTATATATTAAGCAATTATACGATAAGTCGTTTCAAACTATCATTTCAAATATGTTTTAAATAAATTATATTATTTTATTCACTAATATTTCAATCCTCGACGTCTTAGGGAAGAGCCTGGGTATTGATGTCTGGCTTTACACTTGCATTTGGGAGGTATGGAAATGTGGTTCATATTGATTGTGATGCTTGACATTGAGTTGTGTTATAGTATGTTCAGTAAGACATGGAGAGTTCATGCCATCTTCACTAATATCAAACTCAACAAAAAAGTCAGTCAATTATCAGAATCTCTAAAGTGTTGATAATATAAGACATTATAACATATTTATTACCATTTCTTTGTCGACGTTCAGCTCATCAAAGATTACAAGTTATTTATGGTCGTCGCTGTGCTTGTGTTCATCGATGTCGTGACGCTCATAACCTGGCAAATAGTCGATCCTTTCTATAGAGACACACATAATGGCACTGCAGAGGTATGGCTGTCACAGCACAGACATCAATAGCTGAATAGCTTTTGCAATACAGACAACAAATGACTGAAAAGAATAACCATATTATTGTCGACACATATTATATTATATTATATTATACTTTATATTACTTTAAATACAATTCATATCATCTGATTGTCTGTGATATAGCCGTCGCCCCAAAACGAGGACATATGGGTTATCCCTGAGATGGAGTACTGCCAGAGCAAGAGAATGACCATATTTTTGGGCTCTATATATGTATATAAAGGCCTATTAATGGTAGGAATCAATCATTTTATATATTCTTTCAAAAGTGTTGATTGATTTTGACTGTTGTGTTTGTCAGGCATTTGGCATATTCCTGGCCTGGGAGACAAGGCATGTAAGCATACCAGCGCTCAACGACTCGAAATATATAGGGATGAGTGTATATAATGTTGTGATAATGTGTGTGATCGGCGCCGGACTATCGTTTGTGCTCCGTGACCAACAGGACGCGGCTTTTGTTATTATCTCCATATTCATTATCTTCTGTTCGACTGCCACTCTTTGCCTGGTGTTTGTCCCTAAGGTGAGACTGGTATGACTTTCCGACCATCTGTCCGTCCGATCGCACTCTATGTAATGTTCCGTTTATTAAGTTTTATTGATTTGATTTGTAGTTAATTGAGCTCAAAAGGAACCCTCAGGCGGGGGACAGGCGGGTTCGGGCGACGCTCAAACCCTTTAAGAAGTCTCGTCGTGACTCAGATGAGATGGAACTCCACCATAGGATCAAAGTGGTCACTGAAGACAACTTTAGGTTTCGACAAAGACTTAAAGAGGTATTCATTTCTCTTGAATAAGATGTGATAGTTTTGAGCAAAATGAGCTTGGTCATTGTGTGATATATCTGAATAGAGGCTTTCAATACATGCTATACATTAGAGCAAATTCAAGACATTTATGACTTTCTTATATTTATTCAAATTTGTGTTTATATTGATTTTGATGTACAGAAAGCCTATGAGTTGGAAGCGCTGACATTCCGCTTGAGGGGATTGGAAGAGTCGTCGCTTGTTATTACTAAAGCAGAAACTCAACAAATAATCGACAGCATTGGCGGTGGAGTCGTCGGTATAGGTCTGGAAGGGATTGACATTAAAGATAAAGAATGCATTGAATGCATAGACGGAAAGGAAAAGGAATATAAGAAATGGAATCCCTATGAAAGGTATGGTATAAAGCAATAGGAATTGCAATCCATTTGCTTAATGTGTTTTATTGATGTCATACAACACTCATGTAATGTCTGTCTCAGTTTGAAAGTGACATCACTGTCCGCTTCGCCTTCTTTTGAAGTGTCTGGAAATGGCGTTTTCCAGCACAAGACGTCTCACATCCCTCTCCCTCAACCGGATTCGTGCCCTGAGTTTAGTGAACAAACAATAGACACTGTTTTGGACACAACGATCAAACAGAGCTCAACAGAGATGGTATCCCTGAGAGCACTGGCACTTATGGACAAACAAAAGCCAAATTGTCATAACAGAGAAATCAGGTCTTCAGACATCCGATCGAAAAACAGCGATAAGAGCACCGATAGTTCGGTTAATAGCAGTATTAGTTATAAACAATCAGACTTTTTATCGCCAGTCAGTACAGGAGAAGAACAATATTTTCAACTCAACTCCACTGTCAGGGGCTTAACGAACCTGGAATCAGATGACACCTCTTATACCAAAGCAATCAGAGCCGGCGCTCATAGACATAATGCCAACGTTTACTCTTCTTTTGATGACGAAGACAACGATGGATACGAACAATGCTCTCGAGGTCTGCATTGAAAACACAATTCATTTCAATTGACTTTTTTTGATTTAATGTTGAAAACAGGCCACGACTTAACGCTTCCCAACACTAGAAGAAGAGCACATAGTTTAGGAGGACTACAGAGTCATAGAGGAGATAGCGCTGCCTTAATGTCAGAGGCATCGGTGGCCTCATTGAATGCCACAACTGCCCGTCCCAACTGTCGGAGCACACATGACATCGAAAGCACTTTCATCCGTTTGTTCCCATATTTTAATCGCAACAATAATAATGAACAAAACATTTTAAGAACTGGTTCTTCATGTCCTCAGGTGACAGTGCGCTGTGATATTGTCGAGTATCTATAATACCACTCCTTTTCTGCCATTCAATTGGTTAGCAATTAATTAAACAAAGAGAACATCGTTTATATTAAAAACATTTTCAGTTTATATATTATATTAATCTCTCTTTTGTACGAAAAAAATGACATTTTTATGTTTCTAAATAAGTGCTCAAAATTAATGAACTTTTAATGAATCAAATTTTAATTAATGTGTTTTAATCTCAACATTTGACGAATATATTATTCAATTGAAATCAAGAATTTTTTAATATTATAGATTTGAATCACTGTTGGAAAAGATCTCAAAAAAGTTGATAAAAAAAGTCTCTGAAAAAGAGATTTTATCATTATTTGCACATTTATATCATTCAAACGAACCTATCGTTAATTAAATTTATTAGTGATTAACAGTGTTTTGAAGGCGAAGTTGTATTACTCTAACACCAATTCGCTCTTATCTTTAATTTAATGAAAGTTCACCTGAATATCAATCACAAGTCAAGGAATAATAATTGATATTCAATGTTGTCTATGAAAAGAGCTCAAGAATTCATTCTCATTACAATAATGGGACCAAATATTAGTCACAAATTGTAATCAATTTTTCTGTTTAATAAATAAAATGTTTATTTCTTTTCTATATTTAATGTTTGTTTTTAATTGAAATAAAAATCAAATTTTGTCCAAAATTTGCATTCAATCGCAATTTCTATCAATATTATATCCCAGAACAAACTTGTTAAATATTTTTGACAATTGTTGAAAATTTTATATAAAACTTCTGAAGTCTTCAGACATTGGATTTTAATCAAAATATTGATTCGTTTTAAATTTCAAAAATTTTCAACATTTTCAGGATTTTATTCATTCAAAAGATACATTACCTTGGTCATAGCATATGATTTCACGATATTAAATAAAGAAAAGATTTATAAAAAAATATGAATACTATTATTAATTGTGAATAATATAAGAGAATGATTTGCATTCATTTGTATCATATTTACAGACAAAGTCTTTATATTAAAAGACATTTTTGTCATTTAATAATGAAATAAATTTATATAATTTATTAAACCATAAAAACATATAAAACATTACATCAGGTCTTAATGCAGATGTCATTAACTAAAAGTTGAAATCTTTATTATAAAGCCTTTAAATCTTAGAACTCATAAAAACTTTCAAAGTTTGATAAACAAATGGTTTTATTGATTATAAGAGAAAAGAATTCATTATTTGTTATAATATTTGGATATTTTAAGAATTCTTATAATTTAAATAATATGAAAATACGTTATTATATTTCTTTCGCTAAAATATTCATATAATAGTCAGTGAATTATTTATAACAATAATAATAAATTAAGCCATGAATTTTCATTCAATTGCACCAAATATTTACAAGTTTTATATATTCAAAATCAAAAGCAAATAATTCAATGATTTGAGAAAATAAGAATAAGTTATGACTTTAAGACGATTACAATTTGCCTCAAATGAACAAAATTGCACAAAAAGACTATTTTCAGACTATTTTTATGTATTTTTGCTAAAAGAAGTTTAAATGCATTACTGATTTTCAGCAGATTTTAGAAATCATAAAAAATGATTGAAGTTTTTCGAGCTTTTAAAACAAAATTGAAATCCTGTGAAACGATTCGAAGAATTTTTAAACTAAAAATCATCGGATTTGAAGAAAAACTTTATTTATTAAAATTGCAATAAAACTTAAGTTTTTTTCAAACATTTAATATACTATTCAACGAAACTGTTTATAGTCTCGAAAAATATTCTGAAATACATATGATATATATATTGAACATAAAATTTGTGGAAAATATAAAGCAATTCGTTTTAATTTGAATTTTTTGCCATAAAAACCATAAAATATGATAAATCAGAGAAAAAAAACTAAAAGGCATTGCATTACTAGAAAACTTTAATAGAGATATAATACAAACCATAAAGAAAAGAGAAAATACATTATTTTCCCCTTTTTTGAATTTATTCCCCTTTACATTGAATGACAAAATGTCAACATTATTATGCATTGAGACAAACAATTTTTGATGAATACATAAAAACTGATATGAAGTTTGAAATATACTGAGGACTGAGGACTGGCTCTCAAATATCAATACTATTTCAATAGAGAATATAATTAAAATCGTTGTCATATTATCTACTCATTTGTCGTCATATTTAATGCTTATTCAAATGGCATTAAAGAATATTCTTTAAAAACAGTATTAAAAGAGATATTACTATTCATTCATTTTTCGTTTGCATTCAACGAAAGAAAGTGTAGAAAAAGTTAAGTATCTTTGAATCAAAAGGTCTAATACAAAAAGATTGATTGGCGTCGGTATGTTATACGCGAGTAATGATTAAAGCAAATGAACAGTAATTACAATCATTTGTTAGCATTGCAGCAAAAATACATATAATTTGTAGGCTTTAATATATCAGAAATACATCGCTTTTCCATTAAATCTCAACTAATGTTCAAAAAAAGTTAAGTCATTTTTAGCTTTCAATTCGATTACAATATTAACTATAATTTCATTAAAGATTTATTCTTAATGTTTAGCCAATAGTTATTTCAATAAAACATTTTAAGATTTCTAACAATTAAGTGATTTTTAAATGACATGAAAATATTGAAAAATAATAATCATTTCAATTATGTTGTAATAAAAGTTTAAAGCAATTTATGAGTTATTTTCAATTTATTCAATTATTTGCCTTTCATTGCATTTCAGTATCGGAATCAACTCACAGATCATCGAAGAATATGCACAAAATGAGACAATTATTGACAAATAGGAAGAAAAAGAAGTTATGTCTAATATGAATATGAATTCCTATCTAAGACAAGGGCACAAATGGCCAGTCGTTTATATTTTGTCGCATTTTTTAACCGCTTCAGAAATTGTTTTAAGAAATGTCTTAAAAATATGAGTCAATAAAAGATTGGATTTTTTTGTTTTGAATTGATTTTAATGTATTATGAATTGGGATTGAGTTGTGGCACAGGTATGAGGCATACAGTGCTGTATATTGCGATTAATGGCCAGGAATTAACACTTTGAAAATCATATACAAATTCATTAAATATATTTTAAGTCAAAGAATATTCAAATTCATTGAAGTCATTGACAGATAGAGTCGCCGTCTGTCGAGCTTTGGATCAATTGGTTGTTGTCTTTCAATGTCTTTATCGTTATTTTACGTTTGATTTGATCTTCATTTAAGTCAAAGCCGAAGACATGTCTGAAGTGAGAAAACCTTCGGCTTTGATCTCATTGACGGCCACTTATTCTGACTCAGAGTCTGATAACGATTCCAATGACAACGACAACGACATGAGAAGTAATGAAGAATTTGTTCAAATGAATGACAGAATCCGTGATTTGGCCACAAATCTCATCGAAAGCCGAACCAACTCTCCATTGAATGTCTTTCAGTCCATCGAATCGTTGGACAAAAGCAAAGAACCCATCAATGAAGTGATGGATGAGTTGAATGACTCGACCGAAGACACAGACATTCGTCCCAATTCTCCCGTCTCTTATCACAGATCACTCTTCGGCAAAAGTGAGGACCAAATAGTGATACCTTCAGAGCCACAAGAGTTGTGTCCGCAATCACTTCAGGAGAAGATCCAGAAATTGCACGAAAAGATGAAAAGGGGGTCAAATATGAACTCAATTATTCAAAAGCGAAAAGACTTTCGAAATCCAAGTATTTATGAGAAACTGATCTCTTATTGTGGTATCGATGAGATGGCAACCAATTATCCGCCCGATGTCTACGACCCTCACGTCTGGACTGAGAAGTCATTCTACGAAGAGTTGGCCAAAAGACAGAAGGAGGACATGGATAGGAGGGAACGGGAGAAGAAGGACAGGACTAAAGTTGAGTTCATGTCTGGAACCAAAAAATCACTCAATTCTGAAGAAAATAAAACCATTAAAAAGAAGAGTAAATGGGATTTACCACTAATGGCGAACCCCATCCCAACTGCCCCTCAAATCAGTCTAATTAGGCCTCAGGTTGTAATCCCGGTCACTATAGCCTCGGGTACCAAACCTACCGTCATCTCAGCCTTTGGAACAATTGGCAAAAAAATTAAATAATTATAAAAATGTTTTTCATTTTTAATCATATTTTCAAAACTTTTTGTATTTATTTTCAAGACATTTATTGTTATAAATAAACAAATATAACCCCTGTCTCTCTTTCTCTCTCAATGCCCCTTAATGTCAATGATCTGTAATAATATTCATTAACTTTAAATCACTTCAAATCGCTATTTGTTTAATGAAATAATTATATAATTTTTCGGTTCAATGAATATGTTTTTGAACTCAATGTCTGAATGTCTACAACAGTGAGACTCAAAGTATGTCTCAATTCGTCAAAACATTTTATAATGAATTCATAATATATTTTATGATAATTATTGTTAAATATTGTTAACAATTGACGTAATTATCAATAAATTGATTGAATTTCCTATGATTTGAGTGTCGGACGAATAGTGTGTTCGTGTGGTGTGAGTGAGGGTTAGGTTAGGGAAGGACAGGCAGTGCCAGAGAAGGGGAGGATTGAGTGAGGATTGAGTGAAGGACTGTCTGTATGACTGAATGACTGTATGACTGTATGACTAATAGATAGCCATAACTACTGTTGAGTGAATACAGTGTTTGAAAGTTTGGACGATATTTACATTACTTTATATTATCGACAAATCGTGTCATCAATCGATGCAATGGTTGACAGACTCGGTATTGATATCACCATTGATTACCATTGAATGATTGTCTTAATCTGAATCACTTCCAGTCAATAGTGAGGCCAATACTCGTCGCATCCAAAACGTCGAGAACTGTTTCGGCATCTCTGGAGTGGTATTTATTGTCTTTGTCTCTCATATCTTATATCTGATCCAACTTTAAGTCAAACATTGTATGACTTGATGAAAACTAATGAATTGTTTCTTTTGTGAAGCCATTGGCAATCCCGGGACGAGTGCTCGTCGGCGAAGGTATGTCTGATTGTGGCCAAAGTTGTCATTAATTGATGTATTGATTGTCAGGAATTTTAACGAAAAGTTGTCGCAAAAAGTTAAAGCCTCGACAGGTGTTCCTCTTCAGTGATATCTTAGTCTATGGCAGTATAATCATCAACAAGAAGAAGTACAACCGACAGCACATCATTCCTCTGGAGAACGTGAAACTCGAGAACCTCTGTGACGACAACCGTATGACTGAGTGATTGGTTTGTCATTGACTTATGTGATAATGCATTGCTATGATTGGTTCCAGACCTGAAGTACGGTTGGCTCATCAAAACCCCCACCAAATCGTTTGTGGTCTACGCGGCGACGGGTACTGAAAAGGTGGAATGGATGGCACACATCAACAAATGTGTCGAAGAACTCATCCATAGAAGTATTGAGCGATTGAATAGTGAATATTGAAATACATTTATCGATATCTTTCCAAAGCTGGTAACCGTCCGGCCTCAGAGCACGCGGCCGTTTGGGTGCCCGACAGCGCCAGCACTACTTGTATGCATTGCAGAGAATCTCGTTTTACTGTTCTTAACCGAAGGGTGAATATTATCAACACTATTATGGTTTGAAATAATGCCAATCTGTCTGTCCTACCCCTCCCTCAGCATCACTGTCGCAACTGTGGTGATGTCGTGTGCGGTCAATGTTCAAAGAATAAATTCCTGATCCCTAACCAGTCGTCAAAACCGGTTCGCGTTTGTAACGGATGTTATGAAAAGTTGGGAAAATCGAGAACTTCTTTGAAGGACAGCCGAAATGGCGACAAACAAACCACTTCTGACGGTAAGGCTCTTCACATGAACGAGTCGTCAGATTCTGATGACGAAGACGACACCCGACAAAAGCGAACCGAAGATGACTTGACTCGAAGTTTAGAAGACCTAACGATTGATGAAAAGGTATTCAAAAGGATTCAAACATTTGTAAAATCACTGAAAAACGCTTTTAAGACATTTTTTCATAAAAAATGACATATACTCTATAACACGACTGCCCACCCATTCCTTAGTCCCATATCTTAACCCAATCTGATCTTTATTCGGGTCCACTATTAGTGAGGTTTGAGGTGTGGGTGCTTTGAGTGCATAGCAAACACTCCAATACTATAACTCTTTTTATATTTTTAGCCAACGTTTTACAGTTCTATCACTTCGAGTGACGACAAACGAATCAGTGCTTGAATTCAAATACCAAACCAATACTTATTGTGAGATTTGAATCGATTCTGAAAAGTGCCTTAAATTATGTCAAACATTTCAATCGTTATATCAATTATAACATAATTTAAGGCAAATATCGTTTTATATGAATTATATTTTTATCACAAATCAAATCATGTTTTAGTTGTGATTTGAAATAACTTTTTGAGTTTATATCAAATAAAGTTATTTTATTTTTAACTCAATTTTCTAAACATATTTATCACTAAATCAATGATTATTTTGAATATTGATTCAAAAATTTATAATATTTTGTAAAAAACAACTATTTTTTTAAATGTATTTTTCATAAGATTTGAATAAATGTTTGATTGAGTGAAGACTAAGACCTAAGACTAAGACCTATTGGATGGCTGTTTGAGACGATATTTAGACATTTGTGTCATATAGTCATAGAAAGTGTTGCTGTTGTGACCATAATATTCAGGTGACCTATAGGTGCCGTCATCGACCTGACCACTCGATGTCGCCGTCGGTGTCTCAACACTTTGTGTCTTCACTGATGTCTTGTCCGAAGACTTCTTTGACGAGCCTTTAGTTTTGACAGAATTAGTGTCTGTTTTAATGAAAGGTTCAAATGTTATCAAAACTAAGACATGGATTCAATTGATTTGTTTGTGAAGACCTTTTGATTGTGAAGACATTTGGCGAAAGATATTAACCATCAGTCGATTTGATCTCATTTTGAGTGCAATTTAACCATAAATACAATCAAATGTTTATAGGATTTACAAACTCTTTGTCATTCACAAAGTATGTGACGATTAAGGGAACACTTTCTCAGACCCTTTGCCAATAAGTGGAGGGAATGACAGGGGGTTTGAGAATAGAAAAGTATTTAAACTAAAATCAATTTAGTTTTGGAGTAAAACTCATGTCTAGAGATATCTTACAATTAATTTCAATTGTGTTATAAAACTTGAAAATTATAATTAATTTTAATAATAAACACTTTGTTAACGAACTTTCATTCAATCAATACATGATTACGTCATTCGGATGTCATTCACAATAGAGACCAATAATAGTGTTGATTAAAGGGACCCAAAGATCGTAAATCATAAGAAATAAAGTTTCATAAGTTTTATAGTTATGAAATAATTGTGGAAAAAACTTCAAAAACTGAATCATTTTATGAATACAAGAATTGTTTTGAAAGTTTATTATCAAATACAAAGTATTAATGAAATAGTTTTGCATTGATTTGGGTTTTGGGCCAAAAGTAACCTCTAATACCATAATAGCGTTATTGAGTGTAGAGTCGACTCAGACTTGAGTTTGACTTTTGTTTTCAAATATAAACAAAACATAAAATGTCTGAAGACATGAATGGATTATCGGATCCAATACAAGACATCGTCTGATAGTATTGATCACTACTCGGGTCAGACTCGAGTACATGACTGACTCGAGTGCCCAATCGATGGCATATCCGATGGATTCGATGGACGAAGCGTTGAGTGGTCTGACATCCCATCCCTTACATCGGTATCGATCGCGCACTTCCTTTGGCAGACAATTGTCTAACACTGAATTCAGTCGTCGGCGAAGAGACTCACTTTCGGCACTCAATTATCATAACCTCTCGAGTAGTGGATCCGTGTCTAATGTGGTCTCAGGGATGTCAGGTTTGGTCATAGTTTGAATCGTCGAAAGTATTGGTCAAATGATTGTCTCATTTCAGGCGAGACATCGAATTTGACGCGATTTCGGTCTTCATTTATGGGACAATCGGCCCCTTCGTTGTCGTCATCGATGGTAAGACAAATCTCTTTATCGTTTGTGAAACTCCATTAGTTTTAGTGAAGAACAGATTGTCTGATATTTGTTTCAATACTGTTGGCCGAAAGGGGCAAAAGTGTGTTTAATACCCTGAAAGGGGTGAAAAACACAATGAAATCAATGCATACAATCAGTTGCAACTATCAGGTGGTAATAAAACAATAATATTTTGTCAAAACTAATAAAAATATTTAATTCAGACTTAGTTTAGAGAAAATAATTTTTTATTATATCTTTTAACCCTTGAAAGGGGATTATTTAGGTTTTACTCAATCTATCTATACTTTTAAACAAATTACTTATGAATTGAATAAATGTTTTTAAAAATACATTTTTTTAATTAAGTATTTTTTGAATATAAATGAATTTTCATTTTATTGTTTAGAAATCATATAAAATGAATGAATAAATGAATGAATTTATTGTCGAATTTTGTTATCTTTATTGACATCAAAAGTAATTTTAATTTACTGTCGGATTCTTTCGATGAGTTTAGATGAAGGGTTCGTTTGTTTCCAAGGGGTATCTCTAGATGTTTAGGAGAACTATATTTTTCTACTTTAGTTGTCAAAAAAGTTATAATTTTTTGAAAGTTTCGTTAAAACAATAAATTATTTGTGAAATACTTTTCACTTTATGTTAAGCATTAAAAATCGTTTTGAAAGCAATTAATTATAGCTTTTAAAACAAATTTTGTTTGAGTGCTCCCAATGTCTAGCCTTCGCATTGTTTTGCTTACGAATTGAAAGCTATTTTTGTTTAATTAAAATAATATAATTTTCTTTAAAATTATGTTTATATTACAGAAAGAGTCGAATAGTGTTCGTAAAACACAGTAAGTCTTTGAGAAACACTTATAAAAACTATAAATTTATACACTTTTTTTCACCCTTTAAGCCGATGTGCAACCCGTAAGAGTCTTATCCCAAACACATCCCCAACACTACCCCGATCTCCATTACCACAAAGTAAGCCATTTTTTATTTATTTTTAAAAATTTTTGATTTAAAACTAAATTCAAACAAAAGGCAGTCCTTTGGAAAGTCCGAGAAATATGTCGCCGTCTAATCATTTTGTGTTCGCTACCAAAAAAATCGAAGGCAGGCGTTGGTCTGTGGCCTCTTTGCCCTCTTCTGGCTATGGGACGAATACTCCCAACAGTTCTAATGTATGGCCAGTTGTTTGCATTACATTACATCGTTTGTTACACTAATCTGTTTGTATTTTCAGTCTCAATGCTCTTCACAGGAAAAGTTGCACCAATTGTGCCATTTGTCACATGATGAACAGATCCACACATCCATTGGAGGACATGTCCACCATCTGCACCATAGCTGTCATCATCCAAACCACAATCTTCTACAACACCCGCACCACAAGATGTTGACTTTGGAAGCAAATCAACACTTCAGTAGTAATGATAGTAATACGGGTCTCGAAGAGGAGATTCGTTCACTCTCTCCAGTTATTAGACCTCGTTCTCGAAGTCTGAGTAGTCCTGTCCGGTCTCCCAGTGCTGATAATGAGAAGCTATTGATGAATAACTTATACAAAGAAAGGTTTCCGAAAGCGACGCAACAAATGGAGGAAAAACTTTCAAAGTTAATCAATGATCAGTTGGACATCGATAGCATCGACTGTTTGGCCGCTTCTGATGGGGTGTTCCGTTTCGCACACCATCAAGTGATTCAATTGGCCAAAGATTGTCTTCAGAAGTCTATAGACAAACTCATTACTTCGTTATACTTTTACGAAATGTCTGAGAATTTAGAGAAACTATTGATTGAGGTTTGAATTGAATTATATTTTGTATTAATTTCTTTGAAAGTATTTTATCGAAAACTAATTATTTTGTGAAACAGTGTCGCGAAAAGTCTCCGACGGCTGCAAACCATTTGTGTGTTCTCATCAAAAGGCTATTTGTGATCGTCTCCCGACCCGCGAGACTATTGGAATGCCTTGAGTTTGATCCCGAAGAGTTCTACCGTTCACTTGAAGCAGCCGAAGAACAGGCGAAGTTGACTCAAGGCATCAAAGTGTCGGTTCCGCAGTATATCATCAGTAAATTAGGGTTAAATAGAGACCCGTTGGCAGACATTTCTTCAGATATGACAGACTTTGGACCCAAAGATGGTTTGGAATCAGACTTGAAGTGTGAAGAGACGTCCGAAGCAATGGCCAAACCTCCGTCAGAGGAAGACTACGAGACAATCAAATTGATAAGTAATGGCGCCTACGGTGCGGTACATCTGGTCCGACACAAACAAAGTCGACAGCGATTTGCTATGAAGAAGATTAATAAACAGAACCTTATTCTACGCAATCAAGTGGAACAGGTGTTCGCGGAACGGGATATCATGAGCTTCACTGACAACCCATTCGTTGTTTCAATGTTTTGTAGTTTTGAAACAAAACGGTATTTATGTTTAGTTATGGAATACGTCGAAGGAGGGGATTGTGCGACCCTTCTTAAGAATATGGGACCCTTTCCTCTCGATTTGTCCCGACTATACTTCGCTGAAACAGTTTTAGCCGTCGAATACCTCCACAGCTTTGGTATTGTTCACAGAGATCTAAAACCAGACAATCTTTTGATTACAGCTCTCGTAATGAACTGACTTTAAGTTTAATAATATTCGGTTTAATTGAATATCCATTTCCTTTAGGGACACATAAAGTTGACTGACTTTGGTCTGTCCAAAATGGGCTTGGTCAACTTGGCCACAACTCTGTCTGAGGGGTATTTGGAAAGACAGGACACTAAACAGTTTACTGACAAACAAGTGTTCGGAACCCCTGAATATTTGGCGCCTGAAGTAATTCTCAGACAAGGCTATGGACGGACAGTCGACTGGTGGTCATTAGGAGTGATTCTCTATGAGTTTCTCATAGGTTGTGTGCCCTTCTTCGGAGAAACACCTGAAGAACTATTTGCTCACGTCATCAATGATGAGATTGAATGGCCAGACGAAGACGACTGGCCAGTAAGTGATGACCCGAAGGACGTCATCACTCAACTACTACAACATAATCCACAGGTATTTAAGTATAAGTTATATTACATTGTATTCAAAGTCAAACTCATTCACACCTATAGGATCGGTTGGGCGCCGGCGGGAGTCATGAGGTCAAAGAGCATCCATTCTTTGATGATATCAATTGGAAGGCATTATTGAGACAAAAAGCAGAATTTGTGCCACATTTGGACGGAGAAGACGACACCTCTTATTTTGATACTCGCGCCGATCGATACAATCATGAGTGCGCTGACTCTGAAGACATGGAGGACACGGACGACAGCTCTTTATTCGGAAGTTTTTCGTCATATTCTCCACGTTATCGTAAAGTCTATTCAAGAATTGAAAAAGAATTAGAACTCGAGAACAGACTGAGATTGTCTTCTTCTTCCTCATCGCTCAGAGAGGAAACAAAGAGTCAAAGCAATAGTTCCAAGAAATCCGATTTGTTTATCAGCAGATCTTTTAGTATAACCGAAGATAGACTTAATTGTGATTCGCATCAGAAGTTGTTGGACATGAATGTTGGACGCGATTCCAAATGTAAGTCTCAAAGCACTCCCGACTCATCTCAAACCGAATCAGAAGATGTTTCGCCACAAACCTATCGAAAACGAAAGCCTTTAAATATAGCAAAAGATTCGTTACCGAAGTTCTCATTCAGTGTCGACGACACCTCTTTTGAGACCTCTTCTCCACCACCGCATATATCTGTCAAAGAATTGCCGCCTTTGGACGAGAGTCTGACCTCTTCTGACGAGAAGAGTTCAATACGAAGGCTTTCAGACGTGCCCTACAATTCACGTTCAGGGCTACCGGTGTCGGCAAAGATCACAATACCTTCTGTTTCTCCTCTGAGACAACCCGTGCGGAACAGAGCAGTCATAAAGTCTGCCTCAGCTTCTGGTCTGTCATTGATTATATCGTCAGACGATTCATCCAATGCTCGCACCGCCTCTTTGGCAGCAACTTCTTCTGGTGGCTCGACTACCAGTTCTCGAGACACTTCACCCAATCGTGAAATGAGTTCTCTCGCATCACAACTCAAACCCCCAATCATTCTATGCAAAGGACCCCGAGGTTTTGGATTCACCCTTAAGGCTATTCGTGTCTATTATGGAGAGTCAGACTATTATATCGTCAATCATTTAGTTCTTGCCGTCGATAAGAACAGTCCCGCATTCGAGGCCGGGCTAAGACCTGGAGATCTGATAACTCATATCAATGGAGAACCTGTTCAGGGGTTACTCCATCCACAGGTGAGGATTGCTTCCAGTTATACATAAATTGTTAAAAAACATTCCTTTATTCAACAGGTCTTACAATTGGTTCTTTCGGGCGGAGACAAAGTGAACATAAGGACAACACCTCTGGAGAACACGACTATCAAAACGGGTGGTCGCAAACGGAACCCAAACACAAGCAAAATGGCTCGAAGACCGATCACTAACAATAAACACCACAGAAATGTCAAATCAAATCACGTGAAGAGAAGTGATTCCGACAAAAGGCGCAGATCTTCGCTCTTTCGAAGACTTAGTTCTAAGAGAGCGAGCGTTGAAATGAATCAGTTGGTGATCAACACCAGTGGTTCGTTCACACAATTACCTCCACTCACACCTCCACCTGTGGAACAACAGATTACCCCAAGCCGTAGCTACCAATCCCTTCACCGAACTTTGGCCAACATATCAATCGATAGTGGAAGTGGAGGAAGCACTCAAACGGTGTCTCCGCCGGCATGTCGTTTGACATGTTCTCAATCCGATTCATCCAATACGACGGGTAACTCATCTCTGGACAGCTCTCCGGGTAGTTCTGCCCCTAACTCTCCTGCGAGCTCTACCAGACCTTCTAGTCTTCATGGCCTGAAGCACAAACTCATCCAAACCTTTCGGTCTCCAAGACGTAAGTCTTGTGGACATATTCCACTCTCACCGCTCGCCCGAACTCAAGGCGTGTCGCCGACAGTCAACACACTTCAGGCCACATCTCCCACTTCAAGATCTCCATCTCCTCTGGCATTTCCAGTCCATCACCAAATCGGTAGTTCCCAAACCACCCAAACATTTGTACTCCAAAAGAATTCTTCTGGAGTTAAGTTAGCGTCCAATACAGGCAGCTATAGTGCTGTCGGCGCTAACAATCAGTTGAATCCAATCGACTGTTTGCGGGCCTATAGTATCGAAGGAGTCACTCATCCATCAGATCGTTTGACTCCCATTCAATCGATGGATAATTCATTTCCACTAAAATTAAAGAGAGAATCATTGAGTAGTTCTCCGTTAGCGATGTCTTCATGTCCGGTGACGACAGCTATATCGAAGTTAACGCTCGACTCAATCAAAAAACAAAACATTTCACTCAAAGACACAAAAAAGTCATCAGAAAAACATAATTCAAACAATACTTCGAATTTTGGCTCAAATGATAATAAACAAAACGATTGCAAGTCTTCAGAATCGAGTTTTGTCACTACTGTTGGCAGAACTCAAAGTCAAACCCAAGACTCAAATCAAATGAGTACTTCTTTGACAACTGAAACACAAGTCGACAAAAGATCATTTAAACACAGTTCCAGTTCTAGTAGCAGTAGCACAGCCTCCAGCACCTGTAGTTCAGTTGTCAACAGATCAGTCAAGACCTCAACAACCAGTTCGAGTGCAAAGTTTGTGAGCAAACAAACGAGTTGTGAGAAGAAAAGCAAAGGTTCCGGTCGTTCGACATCGAAGTCATCGAACAGTTCGACCAAAACCAATACAAACAAATGATATACAATTTGTTTGATATTTATCACAATTTTATATTCAAAACGATTTCAAATCAATGGAATCTTCAGCTGTAAATACACCACAAATTGTGAGACAAATGATATGTTTCGCAGTTTTTCATGTTTTTGGCCATCATTTCAATGGCTCTTATTTTGAAACTCATTTTTCAACGATTATATTCCGGTGAAAGAAATACATTGTTCACAAGAGAGGGTTCTTTACATCAGAACAACTCTTATTACCCGTTAAGACAGTTGTCTGATGTGAACCTATAGTCATGTCTTGATATTCAGACAATTTTTACCAATAATTGTTTGGATTTGTTATCGAAAGCAATAGAAAACACATTTTATTTACATTTGTTTTAGTTATGAATTTTGAGAAAAACGAATGAATAAAAAAACAATGAATTCTTCAATAGTTTATAAGTAATGAACGAATGAATAGTTTTTCAAATATTGTCTGAATTGAAGGCTTGTATCAAATGATTACTTTTTAACACAATCTTCTCGTCATTTCTTTACAGTATTTTTGTCGATATTTTCAAATTTAAGCTCAATTTCACTCGAATTTGTAAAACACAAATCATTTAAATTCAATATTTTGTAAAACCATTAAAACCATTAATATTGCAAAAGTGAATCTAATGAGCATTTTTCAATAGATCAAAATATCTGTCATTTAACCCTTAAGGGGCATGAATTGGTCTGTTCTCAAACACTTAATTTTTATTATACTTTTATTTCATTTAAATGAATGAAATTTTTGTCAATATCTCTAAGAAGTCATATTCGAGACTCAGTTCTATACGAATTAATTGTATTTAACTGTAAATGAATTGTAATATTGTTTTTGATTGTTATTAATGTAGAAAATGTTGGTTTGTTTTATGCAAAATTCAATTGTATTTTAACATTAATTCTTAATAATTGACTCAAATATTATTAAAAATTGAATTTTCATTAAATTTATTTTAAATAACTTTATCATTGATTCATAAATTGATTAAATTCTTCAAAACTTTTTTATCTGAAAATTCAAAAGACTTAGAAATCAGTGAAAACTGAAATTAAGGTCAAAATGAGTACTAAACAAAACTTACGACTTGTCTAATACCTGTGCGCTCATAAGGAAGGGAATGTACGGCAGCACAAGGCATAGCACAGCCCAATAGCACAGCCCAATAGCCTGGGACATTCTAAACTACCACTTGTTAGCGATTGTGTCATTGAATTGAAAGTGCAATCTATTATAAAGTTTTGTTTTGAACAACAAATTTAAAGTTTAAACAAAATAATTAAAAATTTAATACAAATTGTTGACAGAAATGGCTTTTTGTCGCAAACTATTGAATAAAAATGAAATTTTGAATAATATTTTCAAATGCAATAAACTATACGTTTATAACAAAACAAGTCTTTCAAAGAGTTTTATTTGTTATGAAAATGTGATTCAAATCAATGCTAACATTGATTACAAAATATCAAATGATTTCAAATCATCTCAAAAACGATTCTTTCGCTCAACTCATAGTCAGTTCTCAAGCCTTTAATGTCTTTATTGAATTGTTTTCAATGTTTAGAACAATTGTCTTCAGAAGTGGTGTCGTTCAAGTTGTCTGACATCGGCGAAGGCATAGGCGAAGTGACGGTAAAGGAATGGTATGTGAAAGTCGGTGACAGAGTTAAGCAGTTCGACAGCATATGTGAAGTACAGTCGGATAAGGCGTCGGTGACTATAACCAGTCGTTACGACGGAATCGTTCATAAAATACATTACGACATCGACTCCATCGCTAAAGTCGGACAACCGTTGGTTGATATCAAACTCGATGAGACAAATGGTTTCTTAAGATTGAAATTACTTTTAGTGATATATTCTAAACACAATTCATTGAACAGATGAACAAATGGAGCCATTATTGGACGAAACGGACAAATCGACCGACAGTTCCAGTTCTGAAGACAATCAAAGTTTTCTAAACAGTGATAAAGTGTTGACAACGCCTGCCGTCAGAAGACTTGCCGCTGAATATAAGATCAAATTGAGAGATGTCGTCGGAAGTGGTAAAGAGGGAAGAATTCTCAAAGAGGACATCCTTTTGTATATCGAACATCATATGAACCAAACGAAGACTGCTTTCAGAGATGACACAAATGGCAGAGATTTGACCAAAACTAAAGATTTGAAACAAAAGTCAACCGAATCTCAACCTAAACCCAAACCAATATCACAACCAATATTGAGGGCAAAGATAGGGACCGACAGAACCGAACCGATTAAAGGCATACAGAAAGCAATGTCAAAGACTATGACCCAGGCGTTGAATATTCCACACTTCGGTTTGGGCGAAGAGATCGATGTCTCGGAATTGGTTGAGTTGAGGCCAAAGTTCAAACAAATGGCAAAACAGAGATCTATTCAGTTGTCTTATATGCCATTCTTCTTGAAGGCCGCGTCAATGGCTTTAATGGAGTTCCCAATCATTAATTCAACGGTTGATAAAAACTGTGAAAACATTACATATAAGGCGTCCCATAATATCGGTGTTGCGATGGACACAAACCAAGGCCTTCTGGTCCCCAATATCAAGAATGTTCAAAATCTAACCATCTTTGAGATCGCACAAGAACTCAACCGTTTGCAAGACCTGGGATCTAGGAATCAATTGACTGCAACTGACCTATCGGGAGGAACGTTCACTCTCTCCAACATAGGCTCAGTAGGTCTCAAATCACTATTCAGTTGTCGTTAATTTTGTTCGACTCACAGATTGGCGGACTCTTCGGAATCCCTGTGATATTGCCTCCAGAAGTGGCCGTAAGTGTTGTGTCCTTTCATTGAAACAATGTATAACTCAATTGACTTATAGATCGGTGCGATTGGAGGCATAAAAGTGGTCCCGAAGTTCGAAAGGGATGGCAATAATATAATGAAAGCACATGTAATGACAGTCCTCTGGAGAGCAGATCATCGCGTGATTGACGGCGCGACGATATGTCGATTCTCAGCCCTTTGGAAGCAATTGATGGAAACGCCGTCTTTGTTGGCACTCGACTTGAAATAGACTTTTTGTTGTTTTCAAATCAAAATGTTTTTTAATTTACATTAAATTTATATTTTGTTTACATTTCATGAATACCACAAATATAGGAAAAGACTCGGAATTACCGGTTATTATATAGACATCAATTGAGACCAAACCATAATTTCAGTCATTTTTCTGTAATCTCATTATATGTGAATATATCTTAAGAGCCGGACCTAACTTCATGTCAAACCCTGTCAACACATCCGACCGACGCAACAGAAGAAGTGACGTTCCGTCGATTTCCTGTTCTTTGAATAGCACCGACTGTTCGGGAAATCCAATGTTTTGGATAAACCTCTGCACCTCTTCTGGTGACCACTTTTGAGGATTTGGAACCACTTCGGGATAACTGTTGGCGAAACTGAAATACAAACGATGTATAACTTTGTTGTCTTTTATCTAATATTACTTTTCTTTAGAATTGGACACAAAGCTCGATATCGAAGACGTTTCGAAATCTCTTTTATTAACAATTCTTTCGCTTTTTTTGTCAACGAAATCGACGTTCAATTCATTGTTTTCATTGTTTTCGTCGTTTTCTTCGATTTGTTGAGCAAATTGTCCATCGATTTTGGGATTCGTTTCACTTTCATTGTCTCTCATTTGCAGCCAATTATTGTTATTATGGATACACTCCGTGCACTCCCACTTGCCTACCGGTGCCGTCGGTTCAACAGATCATTTAAAATCAATTTAAATGCAATAAAATGTGATAATAAATGACAAACCGATTGGCTTTTGTTTGAGGGCCGGGATGTGACAACTCATGTGAAAGCCTTTGTCGCAGAGGTCACAGACCAACATATTTGCCTGAAAGGGAAAGGCATTTAATGGACAATTGGTCACAATTGATATACCACTATAACTGACCCCATCCCTCGAGTCATGACAAATGGCACACTGTTTGCAGTCCATGCACTGCCAGGGCTCACGACTCGACCTCTCGGCCAACTCTTCACTGTAGTCCATACAACTGGGATGTGCTTCAAGTCATACCAATAGTCATTACATCCAAATCATTGCAATGTCTGCCAATCAATACCTTTAGCGCTACAGTCTTTGCAACTCAAGAGCTCCTCTTTGTCTCCCTTTTTATTGCATTTGGTTCTGAGTTGACATAAATCACACTTCGGCTCAAAGCTGTCTCTCATGTATTGGAGACCAAGTTCTGATGACTCGATGAAGTCAGGACCCAATGATTTCTTGAATTTCTGCAACAGTTATATTGATCACAAAAAGTCTTTCAAACGCATCGACAATACCTTTCTTTTGCTGACCGGACGCTCGCGTGCTATCACTGGCGCCGCCTTTTTGCGGGTCTGAGGTATTGAACCATTGGTCGGACCATTAGATGCCATCGAAGAGTCTTCAGTGAGATCGCAATCATCTGTTTTAAGCGACGAAAACAAACAAAACATTTACACAAATATTGGTTAATCCAAAACAAGACAAACCATTATTGCTATCATTAGACCCAAAGCTACCGATTTCAAGGAATTTTGTCGAAGAAGTCATTGGATCAGCACTTGCTTTGTGTCCAACCATTCTATTGCCGTTCGAAAGGACATAATTACCATTTGGGAGTCGAATGACTGATCCTAAACAAAATGACCACAATTTCAATTGAGATCTTATATAGGATTGAGAGTTGGCTCAGACCTGACTCTTCGGCATTATTGAGCACTTTATCGACCAGTGATTCACTGCAATCGAGGGAATGGCAGTTCGAGTGCAACCAATCCATGACATCCAGTTTGGAGACGCTGTCCAAACGGGAACGACATAAAGACCGCACTTCTCGCAGAATCCGTTGGTTTGTCTGCGGACTAGCACTTGAAGAGTTGGAACACTTGTCCGACACCGACATTATGTGGTTCGACATCTTTTGACTGAACTTAAGAGGATTGCGATAACTGACGGAATCCTTGTATTTCACCTTAAGAACTGATCCCTCGTTTACGGCGCGTCTGATGGCTATAGCGATGTCTTCTTTCTTCACTCCAAACCTTCGTTCAACGAAACTACAGATCTTCATCTCATCAGGTCTTGCTTTGCGCCCCTTAAGGGAATCGATGGCACATATTATCATTCGTGTGCTGTCTTTGAGTGACTTTAAGTCACTCTTCTCTGAGTTAGACATCAGTGAAAGTGAACTAAACTATGATTTGTTTGAATCTAAAAAACATTTAATAATTGAGACATTATTAGTGAAAACGATATAAAGGTTTACAACATATTAAGTATTGCCAGAATTTTATCAAAATATACCTTCAGTACAGTATAGGAGAAGTATTGGCGCAGACGTCGAGCCCTCTATTCTTTGGTGCGATTGGAAGCCAGAAAACGAGTCAAACCATTGCATAGCTCTAACCACTACTACCAGAAGACGTTACTGATGTCGATGACGACATTCAGGGGCATAGAGTCTGTGCTTATCGCACACTCCAATGAATCTGATTCTATGCTATACTAAGAATCGGAATATATTTGTCGCTCAACACAAACACTAAAAGCACACGCATTACATACCTGTGCCGACAGTTCACAAACTACTTCAATAACTAAACACTGAATGAAATCCAAATGGATTTCAACGAAAGAAGATATGAGAAGAGAATGTCAACTTCAGGGGTGAAAAACAAATGGATTAAAGCGTTCCGTACTTTAAAACTTGTCACAACAACTGGGGACAGGTATGTAATGACCAACCCTGGGCATAATCAGGGACTTTTGTGTTTAATTGCTTTATAATTCATGCAATCGATTATAATTTGTCATTTTGTGTCAAAAATATAATACTTTCAAAAAAGTGATATTTGACTGAAAAACACATTATTTTCGCATTGAATAAAATCAATGTTTGACTGAATTATACAAAACTATCAAAAATAATCCAAATATATGTCTATAAATGTTTTATGCATTTACATCCCTTACCACTACATCCCTTACCCCTACATCCCTTATATCTGTTCGAAAGATCTCTATCTAATCCTTCATATAAGTTATCCCTAATCCTTCTGAAGCCTTCAAAAAGCCGTTACCTCTTATAGCAATACTTATTATTTCAACATTAATTTATTCATTAATAAACACTTATATCTTATATACGGTTTCGATGAAAAACATAATTCAATCAATTTTTTATGTGAAAATGTTTTGAAAAAACTTTTCTTTTTAATTGTTTTATAATTTTATTAATTAAATAATTACATTAAAAAACACTGTTTTTTAATATTAAATATACTTTTATAAAAATATGCAAACAATACAACTTTTGATAAATAGTTCTTAACTTTATGTTTGAGTAATTTTAAAGTCATTTCTCTGAACATTATTAATGACAAAAATTATTTGATTTATTATATAATATTAGACCAGAGTTTGAATCGATTACTGAAAGTGAATTTTAAATGAATTTAGTGTTTATTGAGTTTTTGTTTCCAGTCATTTAGGATATAATTCTCCAAACTTTCATTACGTGTTTAGTGTTCGAACATTGCTATCAAATCATATTAAAAAACCTTTTAATAACTCTCAAAATATAGTATAAGTTCTGAGAATTCAATGAACAAATTGTATGAAATTGTTTTTTATGTTTATATTGATTACAATTCTTTGAAATTCTTTCATATATTCATGAAATTCTTATAAATATATGTCATTCGCAGACAAACAAAACAATTGTTTTTTATTCTCTTTTGTCTTTTAACAAAGAATTTCATTCAATGACAGTTTCATTGAAACAAATTCTTTCTGTAAAAATAAATCAAAGATTTATTTAATTTCATGTTTTGAACTAATTATATACAAACTTAAGATTTTAAATTCAAAACATTTTGATTTGAAAAATAATATAAAATAACAGAATATATGTCATAAATGTTTGACAAAATATTCAACAATTGATAACAACTTTTGTTGTAAAGAAAACTATTTTCTCAACCAATCATTAGAATAGATATTCTCTGAAAATAATCTTTTTTTTTGAAATAAACTTAAATATAAAATGAAAATATTGAAGTGCTCTCTCTCTCTCTCTCTCCCTCCCTCTCTCTCTCCCCTCTCTCTCTCCCTCCCT
>JAQIXR010000503.1:0-25912 GCA_034700825.1 Quadroppia sp. Gr-Ori-00064 | reverse complement strand
GAGAGAGAGAGAGAGAGAGAGAGAGAGAGAGAGAGAGAGAATCTAAACATTAGTTTTGAAATAATATAAAAATGTTTTAATCTTTTAAACATTAAATAATTAATGAAAAATACATTAAAATATATAAATAGATATAAAATAATGTTAATTAAAAGGTTATGAAATCAATTGTACACTCAATGAAATTGAGTAAAAATTTGATATTATAA
The DNA here is from genome assembly GCA_034700825.1 of Quadroppia sp. Gr-Ori-00064. Taxonomy (NCBI): domain Eukaryota; kingdom Metazoa; phylum Arthropoda; class Arachnida; order Sarcoptiformes; family Quadroppiidae; genus Quadroppia; species Quadroppia sp. Gr-Ori-00064. The sequence continues at coordinate 25,703 of JAQIXR010000503.1, read as the reverse complement.
TATGATTTGATTTTACATTGATTTTGATATTTTTTTCTCAATAATATCCAGGTCCTAATCAACGTTTGGGGAGCCTTTAGTGTAATATTTTTGGCCACTTATACCGCAAATATCGCCGCACATTTCGCGGGTTTATTCTTTATACCAGAAGTTAACGATTTTCGCGATTCGACCGTAAGTTTGAATACAGTTTGAAATGCATGAAAATTGCAACTATTGATAGACCCCTCAAATCGTTGTTATTCAATGTTTTCTAATTATATGATAAAATCTTATAATTTTATCTCAATGTATAAAATGAATCTTTTTTTGTAATAAAGATTTCTTAATCAATATTTTATTCCTAATTATTGTTTGCAAATGTCTTTCCCCTCAAATAACACATAGTGTTTGCAATCAATAAATCATTTGATATTATTTTTTCATACAAAGCTTATGAAGCAAAGGACGGGAACGGCTAGAAGTAGCGCATCTGAAGGCTATTTAATGGAAAAATATACAGATCTTTGGCATCACATCCAGAAATATAGAGTCCATAACTTTGATGAAGGACTCGAACATTTACGGTACGATCGAATCGTTTGCTATTTTTTAGTCGATTTGTTTATTGAAAAATATTGTGATATAAACCATAACAGAAAAGGCCAGTTGGATGTCCTCATTGGCGATACAGCCATATTAGACTACTTCCGAGCCACTGACCCGGGCTGTAATCTAAGACTATTAGGGGATTCCATCTTCGACGACGCATATGCTGTAGGGATGCAAAAAGGTTTCCCTTTTCGGGTAATTTCATTTCATAGATATATTGTTTAATCCATTAATTATTTGTTAAAATTGCTATAAATTAATGATATTTTATATTAATGTGTCGTTCGCTTTGTTTGCTATAAATCTCATAAAATTTCATACATTAGATAAGTTTGAACTTATTTTTGGCCTCAATTCAAACAATTATTTTTCAAATTTTGCAAATATTTTTTATCTATTATTAGTGGATAAAATTGAATAAACAGAAATCAATTGCGGTTTTAAATATGAAATATCGACAAAACATGACATAAATTAAATATATTATTCATTATTTATATTCCTATTCTAATGAATAGAATATTCTATGAAATGTTTTAATGGGTTTATGTATTAGTGATGAGTTGGTCGACAACCAAAAGCATATATTAATTAATTTCGACGGTTTGTAATCCCATTCCTATTGTCTGATGAGTTAATCAAATTGAAAAATCTATTCATAAAAATTAAAAATATTTATTATAATTAATAATTATTTTAAATATTTGTTTGAAAAACAATAATTAGTAAAGAATTTCTTGAATTAAATTAAATGTTTTAAAACAAAGTTTAAATAATAATATATTTTAGAATTTTTTATTAAAAACTTTACTCAAAAATATTTTATTTAAAACTGTTTGAAAGTTGAATAAATATTTTCATCATATGATTCACCAAACTATCAAATGCTGAGGAATTCATTACTTCCCAAAGAATTTCTTATTTCAATGAATCATTGGATCGAATAAATAATATTATAAGTTATATATATTGTAAAACATATAAAAAGTGTTGAGTTTTTGAAAAATTTGGGACATTTCCAAAGGTTTTTCAATTCATATTTATATGACATGAGAAAAATCAATCATTTTATAGATATTTATACTAAAAATGATATCTTTTTATTCAGTATTCAATGAATTGTCGTTGCATTTGATGTCAGACTAACTCTGAAAATTCATTTCAAAATATTTTTTTTTCATATGAACCGAATAAATGGCAATAAAACAGGAGTTGATATCGAGTCTGATATTAAAGTATAACGAATACGGATTTCTGGATCAATTACACCGGAAGTGGTACGGGAGGGTCCACTGTCTGGCAGAGTCGGTACTGACCAAACCCAAGCCTTTAACTGTGACAGCAGTGGCCGGAGTATTCTTAATGTTATTCTTCGGTTTGATCATCGGAATAGTTATTCTTCTCAGCGAACACTTCTTCTTCAAATACATTCTTCCGTTTCTAAGAAGAAAACCAAAGGAGTGCTTCTGGAAGAGTCCAAACCTTATGTTCTTCAGTCAAGTCAGTCATCATTGATATGATATGAAAAGCAAAACAAATAAAACATTTTTGTTGACAACAATTGTTTCAGAAATTGTATCGATTCATAAATACGGTTGAATTGGTATCACCTCATCATTCGGCCAAAGAGATCATCTCGAATCTCAGGGAAGGGCAGATCGCGAGTCTATTCCAGAAGAGTGTCAAAAGAGTAAGTTTTAGAGCAAATACAATACTTTTAAAAACACTATATTTCTATAAAAAGAGACAATTCTTTCATTTGATTAAATATAATCTTTTTGTTTGATTTCATTCTTCTCTTTCAATACTTTAATAATAAAATATTTTTTCAAATTCTCTTTACTGTAAAGAAAGCCAAAGAAGAGGCCAGACGTCGGAAAAGTAAATCTCAATTCTTTGAGATGATTCAAGAAGTGCGAAAAGTGTATGTATTTTCAAATATATCACAAACATTTCGCTTGAATTGTAATTGAAATTCAAATAAATCTTTTATATTCTCAATGTTTGCATATAATGAAGAGTTCAACGACAACAACACGAAAGAAGTTTTAACGACTCGATTGAGATCACAACCAGAAAGCCATCAGTGGTTTCAAATAAGAAGGAGAGTATTGTCAGTGAGACGTCATCCCTGGGCGCCCCCACTACTGTCAGAACCTCTTCGATACGTTTTAAAGAACCAAACAGTTTTGATGAAGAAATATTTGTTCAAAGGGAACCCTTTCCACAGCACCTGGTAGTTAAGTCTAGTCTTAAGAGAACGAGTTCTGACTCTAAGACTAAATTACTTAAAATGAGCCGAACCTCCACTTCTGCCACAAGTTCGGGGGAATCGTCTTATTATAGAAGTTCCAACTCTCCCATCTATAGACCCAATGGTCGACCTCTGCCTCAAATGTCTACTCAATTCACCACAAGTTTTAGTTTAGAGAATGTCTCTTTGGGGTCAACCCCTGACCCCAATATAATCAATAAATATTATGATAAGAAAGTGTCGAATAAGCAAAAAGTCTGGTCTTATGATGACTTGGATGCGATCAAAAGGGAATTGTCTGAACCCATGTCCCCAACAGATAGAAATCATTCGAGTCTTATGTTATTTGAATTTATACCGAAGAAGTCTGTGATTAAAGCGATTTCCAGACATATGATCGACGACATAAGACTGGCCTCAATGACGAAAGAAGACATTCTGACGCTCTGGCGCTCGTCAGAGAGAGAACTCCTTAACCAACTCCAGGACGCACTGCAACAAAAGAGAGCACTTGAAGAGAAAGTAGCCCTTCTTCAGAGAATGCTTATGAAACCCCCCTGAGATCAGTGTCGTTTAGGGACACGAATTTCCTCAACACATAAACTCGTCGATCGATTGGTTAATGCATTTGAAGTTTCATTCATTTGATTGCTTCATAAAAATGTATTCAAATTGTCATTTCATCGCGTTTTGAGACATTCAACGAAATGTTGAATGAATTTCTGATTAGTAAATGAATTATGATATGAATGGTTGAAAAAATGTCACAATATTTGGATTTACTTTTGGAGATACAGGTTTGGCACTGGTTTTTGTTGAGCTGAACCATTGTTTATAACATTTGCCGGTTTTGCTAAATATGATATCAATGGTATGAATAGTTTGTATGCAATCGTATTGTAATATAACTTATAATCAATAACTTAGCGCTAAATCGGTTTAATATAATATTTACACAAAAAAAGAGAGAATTCTTTAAATATAATAATATATATCAGAAAACATGATTAAAGACAAAAAATGATAAGAAAAACTAATTTTTAAAACTTAATGAAACGAAACTTTTCTGCGCTTTTCATTAAAAAATTTACAAAAGAAAAGAATATATAAATATATAAATCAATTGTATTATAATATAATATAATATATTATATAAATATATAAATATTAAATATTTTGAGAAATGTTATTAAATATGCAATTTTATAACAAATGAAATCATTATTAAAATAGTTTACAATATATTATATAATCTCTGACTAAAGAATTGTTAGTCTATTATATTATATAAAATTATAGTCAACTTTTGCTTCTGTAGTCTAGTTATGAAATTTTGCTTCAATTTCGCTATTCATTCAGAATTGAGATTTAATAACAATCTTAAGTATATATTTGTCTCGTTTTTTATATAAAACATTATTCAATAAATAAAACATAACTTCATTTCAGTTTTCGAGCTCTCAGTTTTGTAGTGATTTTATCGACAGATTTAGTGGTTTTGAAAAATAATTTAATAATAATTCAAATACAAAAAAAATTTGATTTGTTTTTTGTTTATTTTTTATTGAAATCAATTAATTTATATCTGAATGTCATTCAAAATAATGTCATTTTATTTTAAATTTAATTATTTTATTGAGAGTTTTGGCAAAAAATGAACCAATATTTGAAAACATAAAAGTAATGCTAAATAATCAAAGTCTAAATAATTTTATTATAAATACTGTTTGCGCGGATTTGCTGTCATTTGGAGTATTTTTTCCACATTTAATTAAATTACATAAAAGTTTATATTATTTTTTGGTGAAATGGCTATGAGTGTGATATTGGGGCCAATTAGTGGACAGTTAGGTCTTCAATACTCATCAAATACTATTAAGTTTTATTATATCTTTGGTTCAAAAAGAGTTGATGAAAATCAGGGTATAATTCAGTTTAAATAAATTTTAATTAACAAAAAGACATTTTCTTCGATGAAAAGTATTGATCGCTTTTGAAGCCATTTATTACTATAAATAGCTTTTATGTTATCAATAATGACTTAAACTATTGTTTGAATTTCAATTAAAATAATTTTAATGTTTAAAAACAAATTCATTTTGTGTGAGAAATAACTCATAATTATATCGAGTCTTAACTAAAACATTGTTTGTTATTATAATTAATAATTTTCAAAACAAAATTACAATTAATTAGAGGAAAAAATTCAAAATACAATTATGTAATGATTGGCCAAACAAACAATTTTTGGACAAATTATATAAATATAAAAATTTGAAATCAATTGTACACATAGTTTGCCTTAGATTTGTTCAAATATATATATAAATAACAAATTTTATTATAACAAAAAATTATAAGTTTTATGACATTATATGCAAGAATGCGGTCAAGAGTTGTGCTAATGCTTAGGAATTTATAGTCATTTTAAGGAAATGTTTTGCTTTTGAAAAAATGTAAATTAATTATAAATTTATGAATAAAATAAAGGATTTCATTAAAGGATTTTAATTTAAATATTTAATTAAATATTAAAACATTTTTGAATTCGATTTTCAATAACAATGTTTAACTCAACGCAATCTACAGAATATATTAAAGAATATTCTTTAGTGTATTTCATATTTGATATCAAAATATGAAAATTTTTATTCTGTGACAAACTTTCAAGTCTTAACTCAAAAGAATAATTGAATAACATTTCAATACAAATATCTTGAGGTCATTGAACTAGTGGTCACTTCACGAAAGGACCAAAATTTTGGTATCAAATAGTTTTGTATTGATTTTGACCATAAGATAGCGTTTGTGTCGTTTGAGTCAATCTTTGACACGTTTTGTGCTATTATTTCGTCATTCAATACATAAACAAAACATTCATTTAATTGAGTTATGTTTGCATCGGATTTGAGTGCAGTTGTATTGAGTGCTGGAAAGGGATCCAGAATTTGTGAACTGACCGCCAATTGTCCAAAATGTTTGGTTCCCATCGCCAACAAACCCATGATTTACTATCCGTTGGAAGCGCTCATAAAAGCCAACTTTAATGGTTTGCCATCACTTCCACTACCCGTCCATTAGGTCTAACACCCATTGATATATGGATTCATTCTTTGCAGAAGTCATTGTAATTGTTATGGACAACGAAGAAGAGGTGATTCAGAAGGCAATCAATGAGTTGAAACTTGACATAAGAGTGGACTTTGTGTCCATTCCTAACAATAAAGACTTTGGAACCGCTGATAGTCTTCGGCTCATCAAAGATAGGGTTAAAGTATGTCTGAAACGATGTTTGGATTCAATGATAATAAAAGTTATCTTTTATTCGAAGAATGACTTATTAGTGATGAGTTGCGACACAATAACCGACTTTCCCCTCAACAGATTCATTGATCTGAACCGTATTTATAGCCCAACCCTTTTGGCTCTGATATCCACTGTTCACAATCCCAACGAAAACCCGATTCCCGGCCGAAAGGGTCGCGAAAAGCCGGGTATTGTTTGAAGTGACCATTGATTGACCATTTGTTGAATGGATTGTTATTTCAGAGAAAGACTTGATTGGAATCGATGTCAATAACGACAATCGACTTGTTTTCCTCAGCTCTGAAGTAGACTTCGATGAAAGCGTTTCATTCAATGTCTCAATGATTGAAAAGTATTAGATTTGAGTCAAACAAACCATTCATTGAATTGTCGTTCAATAGATGTCCACAAATGACAATCAAAAGCAATCTAATGGACGCTCACATCTATGTCCTCAAGAAGTGGGTTCTCAGATATCTCGAAGAAAATGAGTAATAATTGAAATGATTTTCTTATAAATAATTTATTTGTTTTTATGATATTTTTTCAGAAAAATCTCTTCATTAAAGGGAGAGTTTTTACCATCACTTGTGAGGAAGCAATTCAGACGAGAGACCAAACCATCAAATAAGACATCTTTGAAGACCTCTTCAATCATATCGATGTCAGCGGTTCCACACAAACAGGTCTTCGATTTTATAGAACCCAATGATATAGAGTTAGGCCTTCAAAATCTTGAGCCAAACAATGGACCCGAAGAGCCATCGATTGAATCACTTCGACAGCAAATGCCAAACATTTATCCCGAAAGTAAAGTCAAATGTTTTGCCTATCGTTTAGAGGACGGGTATTGCGTTCGCGCCAACACTTTGTCGGGTTATTGTGAGGCCAATAGAATTATATTGAAGTCAATGAACGTTTCCGATCGTAAGGCAGTCAAAGGACAGTCACCTATCAGTGCCAGAGCACAGTTAGACGGCATTATAGGCAATGTTAAGTCAATTGGCGATAAGTGTTCGATCAAAAGGTGTGTCATTGGAAACAACTGTTCCATTGGAGACAAAGTAAAGCTGATGAACACTATAGTGATGGACAGCGTGACCATCGAAGAGGGGTCTAATATCCAGGGAAGTATTATCTGCTCTTTCGCTCACATTGAAAGAAATGCCGAAATCAAAGACTGTATAATCGGTTCCAAACAAACTGTTCATCCAATGGGTCTGTCATTCAATAACTCATTTCTCACTAAATGTCAATTATTTTGATTTTCAGCAAAATTCACGAATGAAGTCATTATGGATATCGAACAGATGATGGAGTTATGATCCCTGTCCTCATTGGCCCTAATCAGGGGGTCATTTCATCTTTTAAAACATTTTTATTTTAAAAATGAAAGATTAAAAATAGATTTTTAATGAAAAGAATTTTGAATATTTTTGGACAGAATTGACTTCATTTCAATTTGGTTTTGGTTGAGCTAACGGTGCGTCCGGTTGTGTACAGGTATTGCTGACATTCACTGTTAGTTTCGACTTCTCTTCACACAAATCGATCTCAATATTGAGACTCTCTTTCGTATTGCTCTCAACAGAAGTCTTGACTTCACTTTTAATCACTTCCTTCTGTTCTATGATTTGCACTCTCTTTGAATCAAACGATTTGTTCGCCTTTGCTTTCAATGGATTCCGTCTGACAACGAGTTTGTGGTTCTGTTGATTCCATTCTTTATATCTGATGCGAAGAACACAAAGAGAGACAATCAGAAGGATTGTGAAGACAATGGCGTAGAAAATGGTGGGAACGATCAAAATGATTCTGAGCACTAAATTGACCAAATCTTTCGATAATAAGAAGTCCATAACTGCCAGATATAGGATGTAATAGAGGAATGAGAACAACAGACCGCCCAATATGACAGACGTGAAGATGTCATCAGTGGACCAGAAGAAGGCACAGAAGCCTCGGCTCTTGTACTCGACTTTCACGTCGTTATCATATTTTGTTTTACAAACGGAACAGATGTCAGATTTGGTCAGTTCTAAGTGTTTGGACAGACATGTCATGTGAACCCTTCCCAAAACGCCTTTACATTCACATACGGAAAGTAAGGCTTCGTTCGGTTTGCACTTCAAACAGATCCTACAGATAGGGATGTCTTCCAATCGTATTGTCTCAAAGTCTTTGTCGTCAATAAATCTTTTGTCCATTTATTGATCTTTTCTGAAAATCTCTTTAATTATAAATTCTTTTCAAACGTTTAATTTTGAAAATATTTCAAAGAATATATTTTTGCGCGATATTTATGACTATTATATGTATAGAATATATAGAATAATGTGAACCAAAAATTTATATAATTTTTGAGACATTTAAGTAAACATTGAATTAATTGTTAAATAAATACTATTTGTCAAACATTTACTAAACAAAGAGTTAGACAAAAAAAAATATGTAAATTCCATAGTGTCTGAGGGGTGGGAATTGGCCGAGTGGTGGGAATTGGAATAAAGGGTGTATTTTATAAATAATTTTGCTTCTATTGAAACACAAGTAATGATGATATGAAATATTTAAAAATATTTCTTAACTTAAATCAATAGAGAGATCAATGACTCCTCAAAGACTACAATGAGTTGAATGAATGGATAATAAGTGTTATATAAAATGATTTATTATATGATGTCTTTCGACAACTTTATCGCAAATATCCGATGAGTGAGTCATGCAATGCAAGCATTATATCATTGATTGACTATTCAATGAAATAATAATGAATCGAAATATTTAATGACAGCAAAAGTTAGACATTTGATAGTCGTTACCAATAATTACTTTATTACTGGTAGTCTTTGAAGACCTGAAGCCCAGGTCATAAGCATATGAGTTCAGCTCCCGCCTGTTTTGAGGTCTAAAACTATTTTGTCAATAGATTTGCATTCAATTATTTTCACAGAATAATAAAAAATGTTTTCCCCTTTCAATACCCCTTCAATTAATAAAATTTTTAATATAAAAAAATGAAATAACCAAGGATATTGTTGTGCTCTTACAGGACATGAATGTTTTCATCATCGCACAGTTAGCTCACAATAGGTGTCCCAAAAACTAACAAATATCGCACTAAATATAACTCTTCTTTCATTTCATAATATGTTTTCGTTTCAAATATTCTTGTAATCTTTGAAAACAATTTTGAAAAAACATTATTATTATTAGCGCTAAATATTGCTCTCATTTGATATATGTTCGACTATCTGACCCTGGGTTGTTTGCTTTGCATGACTTCAAAATATATAACAACACATTGAAAACAATTCACTAATAATAACATTGTTTTTCTAATTATAAAACTTTTCAAACTTATTATTAATGAGTCGAAAATACATTATATTTAATGATTGATTCACTCAAATGACTCTCTTTTTACACATTTTGTTCAATGGTTTTTATTTTCTCAAAAGTTTTATTTTTTAGTCGTAAAAATAATTGCATTCAAAGAGGTTTTTATGTACTTTCGAAAACCAAATGAAAACACATTTTGTGTAAAGTTTTTTTAAGAGATTAAACAAACATTTGAGAAACAGACGAATAAAGAGATAATAAATATTTTATTTTATAAACAGACAATTAATATGATATTGAGATCAAACATAAAGTGTCCGAACAATGTTCAGTGTAAAACAATTCGGGTCAAAGAAAAACAAAAAAAAGTTTTAATCTTATAAATGGCTTGAATTTTACACAAATTTAAAACCATTTCATTTCATAACAGGAAATAAATCGATGAAAATCTTGTAGACTTTTGAGGAAAACATTTTTCATTTGTAAAAATACATTAAAATATTAAAATATATTACAATTCTTTGCATTTTTATTATTGAATTCATTCGTCAAAATGTGTAATAAATTTGATTTATTATTATTTTCAAAGTTAACAGAATATGAATTAACTTCTGAATTGATAAATGAAAAACACTTTTATGACAAAAATAAAATAAACCCCTTTTTTGGGCGTATTTTTCGATTAAATGAAAATTTGATTTTTATTCATTAAAGCCGTCTATTTTCATACCCCTGTTTCACAATAGTGTCTCAAATCATTTGATTGTTTTTGATTTGATATACAGTACTATAAAAACAAAATATTTGCCATTCATTAAACAAATCAATGTTTGAAAAGTATATAAAATCAAAATTGAGTTCAAACCAAACCCTATGAAAAGTTCAACATTTGTTGGCATAAAAATAATGTTTAAAACATAGCAAAAACTCTATTATAATTCGTTTACAATAAAAGTTGTGATTTTCAAAAACATTTACGAATTCATTACAGAATTATATGACAGGAATTGTTTAGATATTAAGTTGTGTTTGCGGTCAACAACCATATGATGAGCACTGACTCAAACACAGCTTATTTGAAGGGTTTGATCAAATAAATTATTCAGAGATTTTGTATAGAATTTAATGAATAAATAGATTTGAATTTCATATAAATTATATTCTCTATAGAAATTGACTGCAAAAACATATTATTAAATATGATATCAAACCAATGATAACATATCTGAATCTTATCTGCAATTATATAACACTTTATCGACACTTATTGTATAAAAAAGACATTTCTTCTATTTTTATGCATTTGTCATAAATTAATAATAAAAACATTTCGTAATAATTGTTAAACAAATATTTTTAATGAATACCAATTAAAACATAAAATTCAATTAAGTTTTGATTAATTTTTCTAAAATAAACATTAAATGAAAAAAAAACAGAAAAATGAGAAATAATTTATTAAATGTTTTTCATAATTGAATGTTATGTTCAAAAATGCTATAAAAAGAGGTTTTGCCGTAAAATCGAATGAATTTCATTCAAAAGTATGCAATAAATTGCTTTACAATCAATTAAATGATATTTAAACACATTATGAATAATGACATTCAAAACAGCAATTAAAGTAATGGTAAATCATATTCATTACAAAACGCCTACAACTTTACAATCGTTCAGATCTGGACTTAATTTAATTAAATTCAATACAACTCAACGTCTCTATCATTGTCTACATTGTCTTCATCTGGTTTTCAGACAAAATGTTTTACAGATAATGTTAGCCATTATTTCCATCAGAACCTAATTGTTTTGAAATATTCTTTTGCGAAACAATAGGTTTGGAAAAAGTTTTTGTATTGAGTGGAAAATTGAAATGATTTGAGTGTAAATGAAAGCCAAAACCACTACTAATTAGTCATAAGAGTTTGAAATCATGTAATCATGGATTAGAAACAGGTTTTGCATCTAGTGTTGAACAAAACCTACAGTGTTTTGACTCAATTCAAGGTGAGATATATTGCTGTCAAGTGACCCAAATTCACAACTTATTCACTACATAGAGGGCTGGCAGGACTGTATGCGGGGCTGTATGTGAGCACTCTATGCAACACTCTATGCAACACATAGACGAGAGAAGAGACTCTCCACTCAATGGCAACACAACACAACATAACAGAGTGATTGAGAGCTCAGTGAAGAGTATATACAAAACCTATTGACAAATGTGAGTCTCTTTTGAGTATTGTTTGAAACGACTGTTTATTAAATATTTTATTAAATATTTTTCTATTATTAAAAACATAACAAAAGTTTGCATTTGTTTTGTCGTTATATAAGTCATACCAAAAGACAATAATGTATTGATTTTGTGCACAATTCATACTTAATGGTAAGCCGACGCCACCCATACCTACCATACCATACCATACCTCTGGATCACTGCTCTTAAGCTCAACAAAAGCTCAGCTCAACTGTCATTAGGGATGTGGTTCTTCAGCCATCAGACCATCAGTTCATAACTTATTGATAATATTTTTATTAAATATTAAACAAATTATTAATAATTTTTTGTGTCTTTTGATGTCTTGTCGTGTCTTCCGATTGGATGACACAAACGATGATAGCATTAATCAGTGATAATGTGAACCATTAAACCAATTGGCATTAGGTCTCAACTCTACTATCAGTTCATTGACATTCAAAGACATTATTGACTTTTGGTCTCATTTGTTGTTATCGTCAAAACAAATGGTTTAACAAAAGTATTATTTATTTATTTTAAAGACAATTATCTCAATCAACAACTGATCCATTGATACGACATTGAAATGATGGCAAACCTGAGAGGAAGACTCAATGATCTGATTGGCAGACAATTGAGTCAATTATCAAATTGTAATAACTCTTCAAAACGTGAATCACTTCTTGAGACAAATGACATCAAATCAACCAATGGTTCCTTCATTAACAGATATCTTAATGGGTATGTCATATGTCATCCATGTCTTCATGTCCTCAATGTTTAGATAATAATTTGGTTTTTGTTTTAATGGCAAAAATGTCTTTGAATTTGTTTTGTGTTGTATTCAATGGTTGACAAAGAAGTCATCAAAAGGCAAATAATTGAGAATTTCTTTGAAAAACTTGTTTTTGTCTTTGGATCACATCTTTCGTCACTTAACTATCAATTGCTATCTCTTGTAATGGTTTGCAAAACTCATTGGACATAAAGTCTAACAAACATTTGTTTAAAGACTTTTGTTTTAAAAATATTTTTGTTTAATTCAAAGGTTTTAAACATTTCTTGATTTGAGTCCAAAATTAGACCTTAAACTCAATTCAGGATCAGTTTATTTGCCATAAATTCAGTCCTCATTTGAAACGAATGAAACAATTTTTAGACAAAAATAATTGTAAAAATTGTGTGAATTTTTTCAAACATTTTGTTATTTAATACCAAAAAAGATATAAAATTATTTGAAACTAAACTCAAGAGAAATGAATGAAATTTTACACAAATATAAAAAGAAAGAAAAAATTATTTAAGTTATGGTCTGTTTGTTTGGATTCAATGTCTCATAAATTTGTTTTAAATCACAAATAATTTGCAAAACATTTTATTAAATAAAAACAAAAATCAGTGAATCGTTTCATTTGATTCAAAGACTAAAAGAATTGTTATTTGAATTAATCCCAGAAAACTCAATAAGACTCATCCGGATATACTTTGTGGCAAAACCTGTTATGATCTGCCCGTTAGGGAAGTCCACAAACTGTCCAATAGATTGATCTCGGCCTCCACTGGACCTGAAGGTGGACTAACACTAGTGAACAGACGGTCAAAACCTTTTGATTTGGCCGACACTGACGTCGACTTCATTGATGAAGACTATAGCGAATCAGACAATAGCCTACCATTCCTTAAAAACGAAACCATTAATGCAATTATCAGTAAAAGCAATGAAAGCAAAGATAAAAACCAAAACATTAACAATAATGATATCAATGATGAGAATTGGGAACAAAAACCGGAGATAATTAACTCAGAGAACGATTCCATACATAAGAGCGCAACCATTGCTTTGGGCGAAGAGATCGCAGGTATAAACAGATGGCAAACAGAGACAGACAATGCCTACGGAATCGCTACTACTCTGTATGAATGCCATCCAAATACCAAAGAAAAGGCCGGTATGTTATGATTGGTGTTTATAAATGTGTTAATGTATTGACGACTTTAGCCTCAATTGAGTGTTTTATTCATAAATACATTACTTATTATTATCTCTGATTTGTGTCAAAAGTTATTATATTTAATCAAATACTTATTATTCCAAACCATTGGCTAATATTCAGGCGAACCGATTGCCGATGCCTTCGGATTATGCGTTCGTGAGAACAGTGCGATCATGGCATTGGCCGATGGCGTCAATTGGGGAGAGAAGTCATGTCTGGCCGCCCGGTGTGCAGTGCACGGGTGTATCGACTATTTGAATAAAGCCCTGTATTGTGAAGGATCACGAATTGAGAACACAATGGTTTGCAAACATTGACTCCAATTAATGAATGCAAACATCAATCAATGTTTTGTTTGTCTCTTTAGGACATCTTCGTAGCACTTCTTCGGTCTTTCAATGCCGCACATAATCTAATACTACAGGAGAAGGGATTTCTCACCACTCTTTCTGTCGGTAATGAGTTGTTCATAATTGAAATGCCTTTTCATGTCTTCACTGAACCCTATCTTCTTTGAAGCGGTCGTCTGTCAGCTCAAGAACTCCGATCGGTTTATTGTGTGCACCTGTAATGTCGGCGACTCTTTGGCCTATGTCTACAGTGAGAAATATGGTGTTCGAGAGATAACACAGGGTTTGGATGTCTTTGATTGCAGTCATTTGACTAAAGGTTTGTTTGACGACAGGCTCTCATGACATATATTCGATGCGGGATATGAGGGACGCTTTGGGGGCTTTGGGTCCCGTCGAGGGCACTAACCCTGAATTGAACAACTTGACGGTTGCCATGACTATAGTGGACAGGGGGGACATTGTCTTCATCACAAGTGATGGTATTTCCGATAACTTCGATCCTGTTGTCGGAAAGTTTGCGGTCCCGAAGAAAGAGAAGCCATATTTGGCCAAAAGTAATGGAAACTCATCTGAATATACAAAAGAAGGTTCGGAAACATTTTTATCATTTAAAGGGGTTTTATTTATTGGTTTTTATGAAACAGTTCGCAAAAACAATCGTTTGAAGCGATCCAATAGTAATCCCGATCGTGAGACCGCTCACAGACCGGCGCCAATACCTGATCTCCCCATTGTTTCCGCACATCAAAGACACGAATTATCTCTACTTCGGATGGAAGACCTTTTGATGAATGGGGTCAACCAGAATGACCTGCGCTGTCAATCGGCCAAACATTTGTGTCAATTAATGATTGAATTTTCAACGAAATTAACAACAGCTAAAAGAAGGATATTAGAGGATCCGGATCTTTACGACAACGAGGACAACTCGTTCGGACAACAAGAGCAAAGACAGAGACGGCGTCGGGTGGGGGACAAGTTGGCAATGGTTCCGGGAAAGTTAGATCACGCGTCGGTCGTCGCGTATAAAGTGCTCTTTTATGGTAAATATAAGGAACAGGTGTTTGACGTTAAGAACAAAAGTATGTATAATCTGAGAGCGCGGGCGACTTTGGCCCGGTTTGAGTCACAGGAAGATTGCAGTGATTTAAGTGAATCTACCATTTAGTCAATGCTTTCATTGACTGACTTTTAATTAATTTGAGTTCAAATTCATATTTGTCTCTCATTTTGTAAATTAAATAATGTTTTATTACTTATAATAATATTATTTTCAATTTTATTGATAAGATCTTAGACTTGTCTCACGTTTTGTAAGTAATTGTTATCTTCAAACTAAGGGCACTGTTATAATGCCTTCATATCCCTGACATTTATACCCCTTAATAGTCAAAACGTGTTGTGTTTTAAAAACATTTCTCAAACATTAGACCAAAATATTTAACATTGAATCAAATGGTTATTAAAAATGTTTTTAATTTACAATTAATGCCATATTTAGTGATTTGTTATCTTTGTCTCAAATGTAAATTTAATGATAATATTTACCACAGAATCGTTTGAAACATCATTTCCCTCAAAATGTATTGATTTTGTTTCCCCTGAAAACCTATTTTAGATTTTATGATATATTATATAATTTATTACAACATTTCATCTCTTATTTAACTTAAGATAAATAGTATTTTTGTCCATAAAATCCATTTCATTGAATGGTATAAACGAAAGAAAAGTCACTTAAATTGAGTTATAAATTGATTTCCCTTTTATGATGAGTTAAATCCTCAATAGATGTGCATTTGAAATGAATG
The DNA here is from genome assembly GCA_034700825.1 of Quadroppia sp. Gr-Ori-00064. Taxonomy (NCBI): domain Eukaryota; kingdom Metazoa; phylum Arthropoda; class Arachnida; order Sarcoptiformes; family Quadroppiidae; genus Quadroppia; species Quadroppia sp. Gr-Ori-00064. The sequence continues at coordinate 9,810 of JAQIXR010000503.1, read as the reverse complement.
ACAATATTCTGATATAATAGAAAATACATTCCTTTCCAAGTATTTCAAAACCATTTAAATCTCATTTTAAGTGAAAATGAATATTAAACACAATTTGAAGGACAGTCACAATGAAGGCCTCAATCAGTTGACTGATAGACAAACCACTGTTCAGTTGAGTTCAGTTCAGTTCGTGTCAATCAAATTCATTTGTCTAACAATCCATTTATGAAAGGATTTCAATATTTATTGAAAATTATAATTATTTTAATTAAAGTTCAGTTTTATTCAATGCCTTTATTTGCCATTAATTAACTGTGAATTTGATTTCACGAAACACTTGAAGCGAAGGAACAGTTGTTTAACAATGTTTTTCAACCAAATCCAATACAAACCAATGCCTAACTCTGAGACCAAATACTGATTGCATTTAACTATTGATTAATTAATTTTTTTCTTCATTGAAAGCATTTGTTATATTAAATCTCATTGTTATCCATCGAATGGTTTAAAGTTTTAAAGAAAAAATGTTTTAAAATGAACTGTACTTTAAATGAGAGACGAATGAGAGTAAAAATGTGATAAAAATTCATTTAAATCATATGAAAACGATTTCGACTTTTTTGGGCAGTTTTTGGACACAAGAAATACCAAAACATTTATGAATCAAATAAACACTAATCTTTCAAATGCCAAATATCTTATAATTGCTGCCATTTTTCGATCAATTTCTCGACTTTTAAATGAATTTTTGTTTTAAAATTCACTAAATGTTTAAATATTTTAAAATACTTTTCATTTCTGACAAACAAACAAAAAATGTTAAACTTTTGCTCAATTTATTTGAATTTTGCTTTTGTTTCTTAGAAGACATTTGTCCATAAATTTGGATAAATTGTAAAATAATTATTTCTGTAATTTTCAATCAATTCATAAAATGTTTTATTATATGAAATGACTTCTAGTCAAACGGTTCCAACAGTTCCATAACTTCACTGAATTGACGACAAATAAAGTAAATGAAAAAATGTTTCACTTTTTTAAAAACAATCAAAAAATAATTTTTTTTTATATTATATTCAATTCAATTGTATTTTATTTAATGTGTAAAATGTTTTTGAATAAAATGAGCAAAAATTTTGATAATTATTTGACAAATGATTTCTTAACTGAAAATTAAGATTAAAATATGGGATCAATTGGTTTGCGTCGGCATTCTCTGTGCCGATTGAAGTGCTTGTATGGCTGCTAATGACGGGGGTGCAAAAGGAGGCGGAGGACCAGTGGGTGGTCTCATGCCAGGCATGAGGGGCGGAGGCATCATCATTGCCGCCCCCGGGGGTAGAGGTGGTGGCGGAACGTTAGGCATCATCGGAAGCCTTCCGCCGGCAACAGGGAATCTCGCGCCGGGCGGTAGTGGTGGCGGAGGTGGAAGTATAGCCCCTGGAGGTGGCTTTGGTCCACCAAATGCATTGGAAAGGGCTTTACTCGCCTTAAAGGCCGCGGCTTTTGATGACAAAAGAGAAACAATTGATTAATTGATGTCTTCGTGACAATGGATGACCACATGACTCACTGGTGGCATCGATGAGAGACTGAGCTTGGTCCTCCATCCACTTCTGGTAGTAAAACTTCACGTTTTCCTTATGTTTGCGTCCATTGCAATGAGTCTTACGAACTGATGGCTAAGACATGACAAACACATGTGATATCAGTGCTCAAGAGTGAGACCTACCGAGTCGTGGGTGAGGAAAGTGTCGCAATAATCACAATAATATCTGTAATTAAATGTAATTTAATATTAGTATTAATTATACATCAATTCAGACGTCAATTACTTCGGCATTATATCAATCGGTGGCCAAAAATGTGTCCAAAACTTCAATAACAATTAAATGACAATAGTTTTAAACACATTAACAAAACCATTGAATCGTTCATAAATTACGTTACACTTTAGTCGAGAGTTGAAAATTTTTTTTATAAATATTTAAATATTTTATTACAAAAAACACAAATTGTTATCAAAAACAATATAAACATTAATTACAAGTCAATAACAAATGAAAATAAGTTTAATTTTGTTTATAAAAAGTTAAGTAAAATAAATTTATATGAAATGAAGCGCTAATTCATAGGCTTTAATGGTTTGCAGAACAGGTCCTTATGTTTGGTTTCAGTCATATGAAGTGCTGTCAAAACAAACGGATCAAACATTACAAACAATTCAGTCATTCCTTCAGTAATACCCATTTGGTTGCCATCACAGGTGATGAAACCACAGCCCCTGCAGACGATCTTATAAGAGTTGAGCGAAGAATAATATCTCAAAATTGAAATTTGATCGAATAGTTGAGGGGCTGAAGAGTGGGCGCCAGAGATGTGCTGTTCATACGATGTCTTGCAATGAGTCGTAAAATTGCATTTTTGACAATGACTTCGACTAATGAAGTGATCCATTGATAGAATTGCTTTGCATTCAACACAAACTCCAATCTTAGAGTCGCCTAACACAGAGTCGACCCTTTCCTCGCTGTTGTCCACTGTTTTGCCACTCTCTTCACTCATGTGAACATCCATTTCCTCACTGTTGTCGCATTTGATGTGAACTCCAAGAGTTTTAGTCATAATTTGAATCAATTGTTCGTTACTATAATCACAATCGACGGGAAGAATGAAGTTTTCGGAAGGAGTGATGTCTTCGGTTAGACTGATCTGACATTCGGGTTCGATGGACAGGAGGTCAGCGATGTTTGGTTCACAGCTGATGACAGTGTCAGTGTTTGACTGCCAGTCAGTACCGGTATTAGAATTGGATTCACTTTCAGTCGTAATGCCATTATCACCGAAATTGGGCAAAAATGGAGTGAAGAGTTCCTCTTCCTTAGCCCTTACGCACACATTCTTGTCTTCTTCGGGAACAACGAATGTCTTGATTTCAAACTCTAATTAATTGAATGATAAATGAGATAAAAATGAGTTAAAAAATGGTAAAAATTGTTTACTTTCGTCGAAAGTAATGCTAGGATTATGTCCTTTGAAGCAGTGGTCCTTTAGGTCAGGCTTTGAGGTGAAAGTGAGGACACAGTTATTACAGTCATAGACAGAGGCCACGGCATAGTGGGACTGGATATGTCGGTACACAAACTTCGATAGATTCTTAAAGTCCTTCAGATCGAACACACGAATACAAAAGGGGCACAAAATTTGACTAATATTTGAATGACTCTACAATTGAAGGGAAATGTATGTAAAAAATGAAACAATGATTGAAATGAAATACTTGTTCGAAATGATCGAAAAGATTCTTCTGAAACGAAGAACGATATAAACAAATATCACAATAATATGGCCTAAAATGAGATCAAATTAGAGATATAACAAGAATTCAATCAATCGTTGATTACATCTCTCCTGAAAAGTGAGTCGTTTTCATGTGTTGAAGGAATGGCTGTCTGGCATAGAAGGGAACGGAACAAACACGACAAGAATAGGGAACCATTTGAAGGTTTGACTAAAAAAATGTTTATTTTTATTATAAAATATAATATTTGAAATCGATTCCAATGTCTCACCAGTTCTTCGTGCATATGAAGGGTTCGGTTAGAGAAAAATCGCAAACAATGTTTGCATTCGACTTCATTGTTGTCACCTTTCCTGACTCGACCACCCCTTTCCTGTTCCAAGTGTTCCATCAAATGCTTTATTATAAGAATATTATTGAAAAACATTTGACACAAATGGCATTGAATGCTATCTTTTGGCTCTTCTTCTGTAATATCTTTTGATAAACTATTCTTCAGTTTAAGTGAAGAATAATAGTATTCGTCCACAAAAACAGAGTTCGAGTCATTCAATACTGGCCGGGAATATGTGCGAGAGGGTACAGATATAGGGTTGGGCGTTGGCCTTGGCCTCGTGGTGTACAGAGAACTAAGGGCAACGGCACCCGACCTTTTTGTGTTACATTGTTCTCCAATGTGTTGAATGATGTGATAAAAGGCAGAGAAAGGGTTTGTTCCGAAACTCTCTCTCCAGAGAAGTTCGTTCATAACGTTGTTGAGAATATCGTAAGAAATGGTCGATAGATCGAAGTCTTTGAAGAACTTCTGCAAATGATAGATAAGATAACCACCAATTGATGACAGATTTGAACCTTTGAGGAACTCATTCTTCGAGACAATGGTTACGTTTATTCCATAGTTCTTAAGATTTTCGAACTTTGGTTCACATGTCCGGACGTTGGACTTCTTCGTGAGCCAATTGAGCATCGGATCAATTAGTGAATGTTTAATGTTATTACGTTGAGGAACAACACAGGCCGGGACCACACATACCCTCACATGACGGGTGACCAATTCAAGGGCACCCAATACGAAATATTGCCCCACTTGAACACTGGCCACTTCTACCACTCTTCCATTAAAGCCTAATTTCGCTTCTTTTGTTCGAAGAGTAAAAGAACAAACTCTTTGCAATTGTTGCCAAATAGAGAAGATCTCTTCGGGACTGATCTCAATCTGACCCGTTTTAATGAGGTCTTCGACGTCGACCCGAATAGACCAATAATAGATAATGAACAACAACTTCGAGACCGGAATATTGAATTCGGTGCTCGAAAACACCTTTGGCTTCTCTATTGGATAGACCGAAGCGCACAGTTGGTTATTGCACTTCCAGTACTCACACTTTGTTGTCTGATCTTTGGTCACTTGATTGCATAAACCGTTCGGACATTTACCACACTTTGGCGGCACTATTAGGTCTCGACTTACCATCCAATCGATTGGACACTCTTTGAACTTCTCTTTCATCAAAGCGTTGTCTGAATTAGAAAATCATTCAAACAATTAATTCAATAAATACTTCAAATCCTATGCAATGAATACCGAGTTTCATAAGAGAACTGATGAGGTCATCGATCTTCGAGGGCCAGGTAATGGGAAGGGGTTTTATAGTCAATAGGGTTCGCGTGTTTATCGTCTTCGTTGGCTTCTGTGAACTCTTCAATACAGCCAAACAGTCGAATAGAGGACCAGATCTTCCATTAATGGCATTGTTTGTGTTGAGTAAAACCATTTGTGGTGTCGTTGGTGGTGTCGGTGCTCTGAAAGCAGTGGGAAGTCTGAGTCGTGAAGGGTTAGGAGTGGCGGCTCTATATCTCGGTTGTGGTGAACGTATGATTGGACTCGAATTTGTGGTAATAAAGTTGTGGCGAATAGAAATGGGTTGAACAGCACCGACATTAGGACGAGGAAACACGACATATGTAGGAGTCGTGGACGCAGTGGTCGTTAGGATCACTCGAAGGGGTGAAACTCGGATATTGTTTGAGAATTGGGTCGAAGTCGAGACGGGAAGTAAAGTAATCGGAACTCCATTCAGAGGGAGGTTTTGAGTCGCAATCAAAGGTAAAGGTCGAGCACCTGTACTCAAGACATTGGCATTGGTTTGAACGACAGGTGAAGATAAAGGAGTTCCGATTGATTGAACCGTTCGATCGAAACGTCTGCGAGCGGTGGCAATAGTGGGGAAAGGGGTCAACTGCTGCACCGCTTTGGTTGTCTCCGATACAATGTTAGTGACAGTTCCTATCGGTTCCTTCACTTCGGATTCGGGCAAAAACTTGACATTTTTGGTCGAAACGACAGCTTTTGAATATTCGGTGTAGTCTTTGCGCTCAATCGTCGATCGGTTCCATTGACTGATACTAAGGATGTCGTCTTCACAGTCAAAACAGAGACAATCAGTGAATTCGTCGTCGACTGACTCGCAGTCCATATTAAGATCTCCGACCAATGAATCCAACTTTCCATCCTTTCTTCGAACTTTAGGAGCTTTGGAACTAAGGATCTCTTGGGCGACAGCAATATCTTTGTTCGGACCCAAGTCTGATGTCATGTCTTGGGAATCGTCTTCTTCTGAATCACAAAACAAAAACAAATTTAAGTCCAACTCATCGAAGGAATCGTCGTTTTGTCTTCCATTGCATTCTTCGGCATTCACTTCATATGTGCCAACAATTTCTTCCACTTCTTCGGCGACAATCAATATGTCTTTCGGTTCGTTTGGATGTAATTTGTCTTCAATTGGTCTCTTAAACCGATTGCCATCAGTTCTAACCACAGAACGAATTCCTTTTTCTGATTCAATTAAAATCTTGTTTTCTTTGAGTTGGTTCTGGTTTTGAGCCCTTCCTTTGAGTCGATTCCCAATCACTTCTTTATCTTGAGATCGATTGAGACTTTTTATCCGATCTTCGTATCTTAAGATCGAAATTGTCTTCACAGGAGTTGTGATCGACTTCTTAGCTCTCATTCGGTGGACAACTGCTGGACCCTCTTCTTCGTCAATCACTTCCTCTTCAGGCATGTAATCCCCGTCCAAATCAATGATACGTTTCTTGTTTTTGGCCAAATCTATGAGAACTTTGTTGGCAATGACTGTCCTGTTGGCCGAAGACGTGCTTTTGTCCACATTTTGCACTGAAATCGAGAAGTGATTCGTCTGATTGGGAACCGATTTGACGGAACTGTTCTTTTGTGATATGAAGATCACGTCGTCTTCAGTGATCACGTCTTCCTCTTGATCTTTGGTAAGCATTTGCCAGTTCTTCTGTGCGGCCAAAGCGGCGGCCCTTCGCCTCCGGGGGGTCTCATCCACAAACGACATGACATCTTCAGGTATGGATGTGTCGGACATGTCGTCAATGTATGAATACATCAAACGATGGCATAAATCAAGACATCGTTCAAAACAATGTTTGTTTTGATTGTTTGATCCAAACGTGACATCAAATCGATTGAGGAATCGATTATCGAATGCCAAATATGGCCGTCAGAAGGAGTACCCCTTAGACAGGGGCGTGGCTTGTGTTGAGCGCATCCATTCATTGGCTCTTTGTTTTCAAACCTAATATTCATTCAAATATTTTTCAAACAAAACATTAAATATTTTGTTGCCATTTCTGACACGAGAGGGGGTTTCGGAGCTGTGAAACACCACCTGATTATTAGTGGGGGTCATATAGGGGTCATTTCGGGTCATTTGATTGCAATCGCCTCAATTTCTCCCCCTTTTTAAGGGAAATATTTCAAAAAAATGATAATTAAGTCATTGATAACATTAGAGTCAATGCAATGAATGACTATTTGTTTGTTATGTCGAAAACCCTTTAATTCGATGTCGAATAGTATGGAGTGATAGGCATGTCATGTCATTTGTGAATGACTCCAACACTATTTCGTTGCCATTCATTCAATGGTAAATATCTGTCAAATATTATCCATAATAACCAAAGAAAGACATTTTCGGAACAAATACTTTCTTCGAAAATATTTCTTAAATTCGAATTATTTCCAAAAAATGTAAAAATATTTCAAATTTTATTTCATATAATTTAATGCCTTTTCATCAAATGGTTTCCTGAAAGACATTCCGATATTTCCCGAAAATGTTGACCTTTTGTGAGTCTGTCATAACTAAGGCATTGACTCAGACTTCAACAATTCATTCATAATTGCATTCATTGTATTTCTATTGGACTTCACAAACAAAACCAATTTTTTTATCATTTCTTAGATTTCATTCATTTTTATAAATTTTATTTCAATTAATAATAAAATATTAATTTTATTGCTATTAAAAGATCCAAAACTTTTATCACATTTTAATGAAAACAATATTTGTATTAAAAATATAATTATTTTTCATATGAATTGAAGTCCAAAAACTAATGGGTTTTGGGTTTGGGTTTGACTTTGGGTTTGAGTTTCGAAAAAAGGTTTTCTTTACCAAAGATTGAGTTTATGATAGACTTCTTGAGAGTCGGAATCATCTGAATCGAGATTATGATCCTTTGGTTGCCATCGATTGAACGAATCCATTGGCGAAGAAGTGAAACAATTGGCTGAATGTCTTACTCTATAAATACTGGAAACAAACCATAAATTATTATCAAATGAAATGTCTTTCGTTTGATGAAAATGATTGAAGTATTTGATGTCAAAAACCAATCGATCGCTAATATGAAGCAATTCTTCCAACGCTTCCACTTCTTGGCCATAGATGTGCACCAACTGTGGAATAGCTGTGAATTCGTGGATACATTTTGTCTGATCCAAAAGCAGATCCAAATGGCATTGGATTGAAGCGCACTCTTCGTCGACATCGGACACAATGCCTATGAGTCCTGTCATCACATCTCCATATCTGGACATGAGTTGCAATTCTTGGACACGGCTTTCATTAACCACTTTTGAAGTGATGAAGTGATTGTCAGACAAATGATTGACTGGTTTTGGTTTGAAGACATCAATCAAATCACTCTTTGGTTGACTATTGATGTCATTGTTGTTGACAACAAATCCGGTCTTAAAGTCATATTTGAAGTAATGATTGTTTTGTTGAATAAAAGACAATAAGTTTTGCTTAAAATCACTAAAATTGAAGTTATTTTTGAGCCAATCCTTCAGATGTCTTAAATGAGAGACACTTCCGACCAGATTGGAGACCAGACTCTGCTTATTGTCTTTGAGTCTCTTGTCGATCACATTCTGGATGTGTTGAATCAATTCATAACTCATTTCATTCATAATTACAATTGATTTCAATTAACAAACTTTTTGTTTGTCAACGACTGAGGCATTGAGTCATGCATTGAGTCATTGAAAATGCTCTAACAGTACGACCTCTATGTCATAGACAGTGTAACCTCCATATGATTACCATTGTTGGTGTGAAAGGTGAAAGGGATCAAAGTGATCAAATGGATCAAGATGCAATTTGAGTCAAAAGTAATTAGACCTAATATTGGGACAAAAGATTATATTTATTTCAATTGAAAGTGGATTTAAATTAAAAATCAACGAAAAGTTTATATAATATATAAGAAAATATGAAATATTTTTTGATAAGAATTGTTTTATTTGATGTTTCACTTGTTATCCAAATATTTGTTTTAACGACAAATGCATTAATACTTTTAGCAATCTATAAAAACAAACAACCATTCCTTCCAACCCTTTCCTCTCTCTCTCTCTCTCTCTCTCTCTCTCTCTATACCCCATGGGATGAGTGAATATGATTTGAGCAAAACATCCAATTCTTGTCATTTGAGTTATTCTTATAATTGGTTACACTTTCCAAACAAAAGCATATAATGTCTCAAATCTATTACACAATTTGTTTCCATTAATTTAATTTAATTTAATTTAATTTTGTTCATAAATTTTGTAGTAATTCAAAAGCGATTGAAATCTTTATCTTAAATGAAAATTATTGACAAAAGTGTAAAATATATAAAATTAAATAATTTTTGATTAATTTTTTCAATATATATAACAATAATTTTTGTTAATAACAAACAAAAGGCTTTATATCTAAAAACTTCAGAAACAAAAGAGAAATAAACACTTCTTGTGAATGAGATAACAAAATATAACTGTATCTGATATCTACTAATCCCCTGATGTCGATGCCCTGCACACCACTCACACCACTCCACCACTCATTCTCTCCTCCAATTTGTTATAATATTATTTATGTCAAAACACATAAAACAATTTATTTCTTCTGTGCAAAGAATTTTCAAATTATAAAATATAATAAAAATATTTTCGTTTTTATTCGTGTAATCATTTAAAATATGAATACTTTTCCAAACGATAGAAAATATAATTGAATTGCTTTTGAAAGAAAATCATTTCAATTGTTGTCTTTGGAAAAAAGAAATGACATTTCATTTATATAATAGCTAAAGCGTATAAATATATGTGATTATAGGACCCTCAATATTCAATATGATATGTATTATAAAAGCCAAAAATATGT
>JAQIXR010000502.1:0-25915 GCA_034700825.1 Quadroppia sp. Gr-Ori-00064 | reverse complement strand
ATCTAGAGAGAGAGAGAGAGAGAGAGAGAGAGAGATCATCTGTTTTTTGATAAAACGCCTGAAAAACATACATTGAATGGATTGTTGAAAGACAGGGAGATATATAGTGGAGACAAATGATTTCAAAAGCCTTGATTAAATTGAAAAGCCTTGATAACAAATTTCAATTTTATTGGACTCATTCCCAATTATCTCTCTCTCTCTCTCTCTCTCTCTCTCTCTCTCTCTCTCTCTCTCTCTCTCGCATATAGACTACAGACGAGAAAGAAATACAGAATTTGTGTTCTTATCATAAGTTAAACATTTCTTTTATCATCTGAAGAGAGAAATACATTTTGTGCCGAATAGTGAATGTGTTAACAATTCACACATACATTACACAACAGAGCAGACAATAGAGAATATATGGACTCAAATATAACAATAAAAATAGCTATAGTTATAGTCGTCAACTAATCTCCAAATATATAATCATTTTATTTCTCTTATATTATTTAATCACATGTTTATCACAAAACATATATTCAGTATTTCTTCTAATTATGAAATTCTATTCAATAACTATTAATATATAATTTTTTTACATGAAATTTAACATTAATATTGTTTTTGTTGGCATTTGAATAATTATCGATAAAATTATTTTGTTTATTAAATACTTTTATTTATTTATGGCATTCCTTTTGGGTATTTCAATAGGAATTTACATTTTATTTTATTGGCAAATGTTTTCTTTTTGTAGTGGAAATGTTGTCCACATATTTGTGAATGCATTTTAAAACATATATAAAATTTTTGACGAAAAAAAAAATTAAAATACAATTCATAATCAAATACTCTGTATATATATCTATATATAAGTTATGGCAAACAATTTCATTGAATAAATAATATACAGTAATGTTAAACAACAAACACATGAGAGATATAATAAAATTGATTGAATGAAAAAATATTACTATGAATTGCGATCACCCGATGGAAACGGCGTTTTTCTCTCTCTCGCAGAAAAAATAAAGTTATTTATTACATGAGTTCAAAGTTATATGTATTTCCAAAGCGATAATAAAAGGCTATATTTATGTTATAAAAAAACCAGTGAATATTTGAGTGTATTTTTTTGGCCCTTTAATAGCATTTTTTTCATTAGAGGTAACGAAAAATTTATATACATTTCTCTCGTCTTCTTCTGTGGCGATAATTATTATTATGTTGTATTTGACTATAGTTTACAAGAATGTCAAACATTTAAGCATTTTTTTGCTCAGCTTTTTTAGCTAATAGTTAGATGAGAGGGCCAGTAGTGTAGGGCCAGTAGGAATTTTGTGTGTGCTCTCAGCCCCCAGGGCTGTGCTCACACATCAAATCTCATTACTTATGCCCAGAATGTTGTTTTAAAAGACTCGGTGCTCATAATAAACGCTATGATATTATATATATGGAAAGGTATTTCTGCACTTTTCTTCTTCTTCATTGCTGTCCATTCCTTGTAATTCTTGGCCTTAATTATTATGAAAGCAAATATGGAAAAATGCGGACCAAGTATTTTGTGTCGGCGCTCTCTTTAGCCTAACTGTGCCCGTAGTGGTTGTTGTTGTTTTTTCTTGTCTAAAGTTCAGGTCAAAACATTGGGTTCTCTTAAAACTTATATATTATTTAACATAAAGTCAATGAATGAATGAAAATATCATTATTTAAGCGAATATTTTTGTCGCTTTATTTTCTCTCTCATCACATAAAGAGTTCTTTTTCTTTAAGTGTTATTAATATTGAGAATAATTTTGAATATGTTTTTTTGATGTGAAGTTAACTCTGCAATGATTTGAATGATTTGACACAAAAGTCATATATATTAAGAATATTATTTTCTCTCAACAATAGTGTTGTTGGGAATAAATAAATAAATATTTTTCTAATGTTAAAGAAAGGCATAAAAAAGGCTAATAAATAATTATAGCATTAAAATAATGTCATTTATTGTACATTTGATTCGCAAATTTTTCATATATCACGGCTTATATAAAATATTATACAATCATAACAACAATAAACTAATTCTTCTCTTTTTATTTTACAAATACTATCGCAAAATAAATACATATATTTGAAAAACTGGTTACTAATGATGAATGCGATATATAATTAAATAAATTCGTTGTCATTGTTTACGCAAAGCATATTTCATGTGATTTTAATATTAATAAAAAAAACTTTATATTTCTGTTTCGGATATAATAAATACAAATTTCTGTATTCATTTCGGTTCAAAATCCCCTTTATTTTCTATATTAGAAAACTATTCTCTAATTTGTATTTATGTTGTGTTGAGAAAAATCATTATTTTATTGTTATTATTAATCATTTGAATTGTTATTTTAAAATAAAAGCATTGAATTTTGAAATATTTTTGTTGAATACAAACAATGCAAATAATAAGTACTTTAAAGAATATTAATAAAAAAATAATACATTTATTTATTTTTGTTTTCGTTTACGTTTAGAATAAATAATATTTGCCATCAAATGTATAGTATTTATAAGAGTACAAAGCATTCCGACATTTGATAAATGAAAGGTCATTTTTATTAAGGAATTCACGATTAACTTTGTATTCATTGGACATGATTTGCAAACGAGATATTATATAATGTAATATTAAATGCTATTTAAAAAAAAGGTTTTATTTTTGTTGTTTTTTTTCTTTCGTTAGCAAACAATTTCATTCAGATCTTTAAACACTCTTTTCATTATTGCTGTTTAAAAGCATTTAATTATGAATATTATATAATATATATTTTTATATATAATATTAATTATAATAAAACTCTTTTTTATAACACATTTAAAAATGAATTAAATTAATATAATTTGGTTTTTGTTTTTGAATACAAACAATGAATAATAAGTTATAATAATATAAAATTAGGTGAGAATTGTGTGAATAAAATTTGTTTCATTTTCAATCACTTCAAACGTTATGAATAATATGGTAATAAATAATGAAATTAATATTTAATAATGAAATTAATATTAATAATGAAATTATTATTTAATAATCATATTTAATATGATTTCAAATTCAAAAACCAATAATTATATTATAATATGAGTTATGATATGAGACGAAAACAAAGAATAAAAATTGTGGTCAAACTATGTCTGGCATAACATTCAGTGGTATATGTTATATAAAATCAGGCGAAGAGTATATAAAATGCTAATACGGTATAGAAATGTATTATTAAATTAGTTAATCAACAAATTTTGCATTCATTTGATTGAATAATTAGACATTGGTTTGCATTAATACATGTATTTTAATAATTAATAAGTTTTTCATTTAATTATATATTATTCAAATTTTCAGTGATTTTTCATTTGGTTTTCTCCAATGATTTTCTTCAACACCTGTAATGTTAAGCATGTGAAAAAGTTGGGGAATGGAGTTGATGTCACTTAAGGTTTAGACACAAAAAAAAACAACAAAATCTTTAATGATTAAGAAAAACATTTAATACTTGTTATTAAGAATATTATACGAAATACTTAATTAAATAGTGATTTATATTCAAATTATGGCAACACGAGAACTAAGCGATCACTACGACTGTATGCTTGGATGTTACCTTGAACATATTTGTGATAGGACTGCAGTCTTCAAAATAATCATTGCTTAGATTACTAATGAATCGATCGGTGAAAGAAAATAACAAATAATTAGTGAAAATAATAACAATTAAAAAGAGTTGTCATAAAAATGTAAATTTAATTTTTCTGCACAAATGCTTTCAATGTATTATTTGTTTTAAAATCAATTCAAATATACTCTAAGCTTATGATTAAATTTTCAATACCTGATGATTACATCCATTTCCAAAATAACAAATTAATGTATTCATTAATATAATATATAATTCTGGCCCTCGTTTTCGTTTGCTTTATATACACTTATTTTTGAAAAGTGTTTACTATTTAATATATTATGCATTGAATGTATGAAATAAAGTGAGAGAAATGTTATAGAAATTCTTGGAACTGAAGCCCACACAGTGTGAGAGGCCATAAGGTGTACGATATTTAATGTTAATTCAAGAGTTGATTTGATTATTATTATTATAACATTTGCCATTCAAAACATTTTCAATACATATCCTCTTTAAAGCCCACGCCTTTGCCATAGAAATAGAAGAGAATATTCTTTGCCAATCGACACACGAAGTCATTTCTGACACAAGAATAATAATAATGATATAAAACTCATTTTATTCGGATTATAAATTTCTTATTGAAATGTTCTCATGTGTTCATTATTTTTGCAATCCCTATATACCATATATACTGACTCTTCCATCAATTTTATGGTCTAAAAAATCAAAATATAGTTGTCATCTAAAATATACTGTTATTTATTAAGCACTGAATGGATTGAATGAATGAATTATTGAGTTTTTATGAGTTGAACAAAAAAATATATAACAAAAAATTGTTATGAATTTATTATCAAATATTCTGTTCTCGTTATAAATATAGTTTTATAACCACAATAGGAATACAAATGTGAACATAAGTTGATATAAAAATATAATAGCAATTGAATGACACATAAATTATTACAACAGAATTAAAAAATAATATTTTTTGTTATAAATGAAAGAGAATTCACTGAAAAAATATCACAGAATTCATATTAGATTTCATATATAGTGTTGTAATAATTGTTATTCAAAATGATTGAAATATGAGTTTATGGGTCAAGAATGCAACGAATCTAACATTGATTTCATGTGTGATATAATTAATTATATATTATTTACTTTGATTTTCATTTATAATCAACTTATATAACAAGCCATCTCTCTATCCCTCTCTCCCCAATGAAAACTATCTATCAGTGCTAGCACTGGTAGTACTGGTCTGTGCAGTTCTCCCAAGTTTAAGGTTACAGTAATCATGGTTTTTGGCGATATATTCGACGGTAAGTTAAAGAGTCTGGCATTCAATGAGTCTGTGTCTCGACTTCACAGTCAAAATGCAGCGAAGCTTTCAATCAAATGCAAGGCTTTCAGAATACATATGTGTGTCGATAGGACTGGTAGAGAGAGAGAGGAGAGGGATGTGAGAGAGAATGAGAGAGATATGGGAGAGAGAGAGAGAGAGAGAGCGCACTATTACGTGAAGACGAGACGGAATTATCGACTTTGTTTGGGCACACGAAGGATGGCATGAATGGCATCGACCTCCTCCTCCTTCTCCTTCTATATCCTTTACCATACGATTGGCACAAAACTAAAAGTCTGTCCAAATGTTGCTCCAAATACTGTAAGCGAACAGAAGACGAGACGGATTCAAATCGATATAATTCAAGGCTTTTTTATTTGGGTCTCTTTTCTGGTGCTATACTTATAACCGGTGCTCATCGTCTCAATCATTTTGTTTGCAATTATTATATTCAGTGCCTTTTGATTAATAAAAAGCAGTTCTTTAAAAATCGATATCCAATTTGAGTGCTATTTTTGGGCTCAAAATTAAAGTTTATTAAACACTTGATTACAGACAAAACGAATGCAATGGCTTTTGCGACAACTCATACATTGAGTCAATATACAGGGTGAAAAATTGCATTCGCACCACTAAGTCACAGTAAGTCATAGTAAGTTATAGAAAGTCGCTATCTATGAATAAAGCTAAAACTCTTTCAATGCTTTCTTAAAAATGTAAACATTTACCAAAATTATGAACAATTGTTTAAATTATAATTAATTTTATGATTCAATTCAATTAATTGTTTTAGTAAAGGCAATCGAAAAGAGTATACTAAAACAATTAATTGAATTGAATCACAAATTAATTATAATTTAAACAATTGTTCATAATTTTGGTAAATGTTTACATTTTTAAGAAAGCATTGAAAGAGTTTTAGCTTTATTCATAGATAGCGACTTTTTATAACTTACTATGACTTACTGTGACTTAGTGGTGCGAATGCAATTTTTCACCCTGTATGAATAGATAAATCATTTTTTGAAACATTCATTTCGAGTGATATTTAAATATAAACTATTTTTTCGTTCAATGCATTGTTTGCACACAATTATTGTCAAACATTAGGCCATAAATCCATGTGCGATAAGAACACGATTAGACGTTTAGATGAAGAATATGTGATAAGAGAATGAATACAATATATATAACGTTATATACAGTGTATATGTATTATACAAACCGAAAAGTGCACCTCATATTAAGGCCTGGGTGTGAATTTGAAGGCTGGGATAATTGGGTGTAAAAGTCAGTGCACAGTTAACAGTGCACACCATATGATAAGTTAATAGTGTGTGTAATACGAAAGCGTTTTTATTTTCAAAAGTCGTCTGCAATAATAATTAACACAAGAGTTTGTTTGCAGACAAATGTGGTGCAGAAATCGTATACATATTGTATGATATGATATATTGTATGTGTTTTGTGTTCAACCAATACTAGAGACACATTCACTGCCAGTTCCTATCATATCTCTGGCACTAAAAAATCATTAAAAATAATTTTTATAAAAATATTTGTAAAATTTATTTCATATATATTTCATTCATTTCTTATTTTTGTTTCTTCTCGCGCGCAGACACTGTCGTCGCCGACGGAAAGTTGTCTCAAAAATTTTGTTATTACTTTGACTTCAAATGATTTAAAGTTTAGAATATTTTTTATTATTACTGTTTGATGAATGAATTGAATAAATGAATGAAAATTAAACAAAAATAAAGTTATAATGGATTAAAATATATGTGATATTCTTATCTCTGAACCCAGAGAATCAATGGCTGTATTGATTGCTGTGAAAAAAGAGTTCTATATTTATAGATAATATTAATGATTAGTAATCTTTTGAACACTTTTTTGCAGTTCATATAAAAGTATTATTAGTTTATAAATTGTATATATTTTTATCAATAATTTCAAAATGTGTTAAAAATATATCGAAAAATATTTGTTATAATAAATCAAAAAATAAAGTTCTAGTTTTAAGACGAGGAAAACGATTGTGTGTTTGAAATAATAAAATGATTTTTAATTAAAGACTAAAAAATTGTTTGAAAATAAATATTAGAGAAAAAGCATTAAAAAAAAGTGTTTTCATTTATTTCATAGTGAGATGGGAAGGAAGGAAAGGGATACAGAGAGGGAAAGAATTTCAAAGGAATATTTTTATTTAAAAATATTTTTAAAATAATTTAAATTAATTGTATTTTTTGAATGCACAATAGGAAAGGCATGATCTACTGGTGCCATTAACAGGCGTCAGACAAATACAGTGTATTAGTAAAAAATTATAATAATTATTTTAGTCTAATATAAGTTATATTATAATTATTTTAATAAAATTTCCTTAAATTAAAATAATTATAGTTTTTTGTATTTTTATAAAGTTTTTTAAATTAATGAATATTTGTATAAATTGTTTGATTATCTAAATTGAAAGGAATTTATAATTACATTATAATTGCTTTTTTCATATCAATTGATATTATTTATCGCTATTATTAAACATATAATAAATAACATATAATTAAAATTCTTTATTAAAATTCTTTATTCAAATACAAATAAAATTCTTTATTCATATAAAATATCAATAATTGAATGAAAAATAACTTGAATTCGAAAAAACTTTTTTTATTACTTCATTTCATTTAAAAATACGGATTTGAAAAACAATTATCAAAATTGGTTTTGATTTTATTTTTATTAATAAATATAATTCGAATAACAATAAAAAGTTTTATTAAATTTTTTCCTCTCATTTCTCTCATTATTAACCCTTTAATAATATTTTTTTGAAAATATACTATTTCTTAAAGGAGTGAATAATTAATAAAATATTTGATTCAATAGAAAAAAGTTGTATTAAATGATATGAAGTGTTCTTTGAATAGCATTTCACATGATATCAGAATAAGTGTAATATTTCTCGAAGAAAGCAATTGCTCGAAAAGGTCTCACATTTTTATATACATTATTTTACAGGAATTTTTGTCTTTTTTTATTATATATTTTTTATATTAATATTTAATACAATTTTATGAATTCATTCTTTATCTCAAAAAGTATTTTTGTCGAGACTTTTATTTTTATTCATTTTGTGTCTCGTTTTTTGAACAAAAAAAACTATGACTTTATGTGTGGTTTGCAATGAAATACAGTTTTCATACGATTTTCATATAATTAATACAAATGACACCAAAATTGAAATTTTATTCACACATAAAAATCTCAGGTAAAGAGCGCTGTTGTATATATGCTGTACTGTATATGCATTATATCGACATCATATGATGTGATGTATTTATATGTAATGCAATTGCAAATACCTTTACATTAATAGCTATCATAACGTTATTATCATTTGAGCGACGCTTCAAATGTGAACAAACGTCTCGTCACTGGAATGCCATTGAAATAGCATTGTGTGCCACAAACCACGTCTACGACTGTCTGCGGACGTCATTTGTGGACAACATTGGGCTCACATCACTAGTGGCCCCCTTTGTGCGTGACGTCATCGGCACCACTGGTTTATGGCATATGTCTGGCCCCTCAACGGCGCCAAAACATGCCGGCGCTACCCCTGGCAGAGCATGTGATGGACGGCGCCGTAATTGCTGTATGGATGCTCATATGTAAGGGACCTTGCTCATATAACGCATGGCACAGCACATACGTATGGTGTGTGTTGAGCACCTACAGTGTGTGTGTTTCCAGCTGTTTCCCGCCCACCAGCTGACGGAGAGGCCATGCTTTGACAGGCCTATGAGTGCCAGTGCCTGAGCCCAGCACTGGCACTACAGTGCAGTCAGTCGTCTAGTGTTGTGTATGTCTGGCAGTCAGTCGTCGTCTCTCTCTCTCAACACAGTGTACGCCAAACACAACTCTACGCTTGTATTGAATGAACAGCAGTTGAAAGTGAGCGCCATTTTTGCTGTGCTTTTCACATACGGTGTATGTATTGAGTGAAACATTTTGTGTGTGTTTTTTACATGCATTGAGTGAACGACAAAATAAAAACACATTTCATTCGTGACTACAAAACAACTGTCCGTTTCGTGAGTTATGGTTATATCTCCGAAGAATCAATTGGAGGCCGAGAAGCGGATCCGCCGCGAGATCGCCAACAGTAATGAGAGGCGAAGAATGCAATCGATTAACGCCGGCTTCCAGTCCTTGAGGACACTCCTCCCCCATCACGATGGCGAGAAACTGAGCAAGGTTAGTATTGGGGTGGTTAGGGGCTGTCTGGGGGGCGGGGGTCACACACCCACACCTGTCGGCGAGTTGTGCCGCTCACACATGTGTTATCTGTTGACACATTGCATACCCAACCCATTGATGACAACCTCCCGTTCCACTCATAGGCGGCTATATTACAACACACGGCAGACTATATCTACCAACTGGAACAGGAGAAGACCCGACTCCTGGCCCAGAACTGCCAACTCAAGCGTCTGGTGAACAACCAGTTGGGGGCCGACAGCGACCTGTCCAATGACATCTCACCCCTTCACAAGAGGATCAAATTGGAGAAGACATCCAATGGCGTCGACTCTTCAGACTCGTCCGATGAGGTCTTCTGTCGCAGCCCTAAGTCCAACACCACAGCACTGGTAGACACCACTGAGCCCTCAAATGATGAGCTGAAGCGCGAAATGGTTGAGCTTAGGCTACAGTTGGATAGGGAGAGACGCATAAGGATGACCCTCGAGGAACAGACCCGTACTCTCGAGTCACACAAATATCCGGAAAAGATCCGCGAAATCGCTCAAACAGTTCAATATCAGTACCAATCAATTGTAAGACGCCTTTCCAGCACACATACCCTTCCCTCGCGTTCAGCACTCGTACTAAACATTTGTATTGAACTTAACTTTCAGAAAATGAATGACTTGTCGACCAGTTCTCACGAGTTGACAGAATCTGATTCACTGATGGCTACGGACGAAGTGATCGGCGAAACCATCGAAATCGATGCCAACAGCTGTCCTACCAGTCCTTTGACGTCATGTGCGTCCAAAGCGATCGTCTACACGACAGCCCACTCCAACACCTCCGACATGACATCAGACGCGTTGAGAGCGTCGGTCGACTCTCAACCTCAAGACCTCTCCGCCAAAACCAACTGTTCGCCCAAACGGTGTAAGTCTGGCGCTCAACCGGCGGCTATCGCTCTGCCAATAGACGCCCCTTTCATTGCCAACGACACCGACAGCGCAGTCGCACTCGAAATGACTGACGCGGGAACGGGCTCTTATGGCAGCACTTCCAGACAAAACTTGGACACAATCGTCGAAGCGATCAGACATCTGGAAGGCGACCATCTGTTCCGAGACGAGGAAGTGGTGGTCGTGAAGCCGGAAGTGGTGGAGGAGAGGGTGGCCTCGAATGCGAGCCTATCGCCAGCCCTGCGAACGGTGCTGACGATGAGTCCGGAACAGTTCGGAGCCATAAGACATCAAGTGATTCAACTGCAGAGACCCAATGTGATCGTGGCCAACCACGCATAGGGAGGTCAGGGGTCACCACATCCACATTGTATTGAATACTCCTCTCAACGTAAGAGTGAATATAAAACCAATAAAAAAATGACAAAAATATTAACAAATATTTGACGACAATTACATTAACTATAAATTTAATTATATTATAATATTATTGTCAATACATATAATCTGAATATCGAAACCATTAATCATTTTATAGCTTTAATCCAAACATATATTTCGTGTGTTTTTGTTGTTTTGTTTGTTTTTTAATTTGCATTCAATTTTGTGTAAAAAAAATATTTTTTCAAAAATGAAATTATAATTTCATCTCTCAATCGGAAGACAAGAAACACATAAAACACATAAATCTCTCATAAATTGATTAAAACATAAATATATTTCTCTCTCTCTATTGTCGGTGTGTTTTCACTGCTCATGAACTTTAAGTCGGGTTTGAATTCCATTAATATATTTATATATATTTAAAACAAATTTATATAACAAGAAAAAAACCGTTATTTTTCATCCAAAATCTCCCAGTTTTCTGAAAAATGAAAACTTTAAAAACAATTCATTTAAATTAAAAGCGAAAAAAGATTTTAATTATTATTGAATATAAAGAAAATAAGTTCCAAAAAATGTTTTCAATTGAAGTTATGGTTCCTTTGCATCACATATTATTTGAAGAATATTTCAATTCATTTCAATTCATCCAAACATTGATTTTTATGTATATTTATCATTGAATTATTATATTAATTATTATTATATTATATACGAAAAGTTGATTTGACTTTCGATTAAATCGTATGTTTTTATATAGAGTTTAGAGTTGAGAAAAGCAATGATGAAGTGAAGAGACATTAATTATATTGTAATTTAATAAATAAATGCATTTTTTGACTGCGATTGCAATTCAAGCGTTAGTTATTGTATACAAAAATATGTTTTTCATTAATGAATAACATATAGAGTAATGAAAATATAATTTTAAATATTATATAATATTTAATAATGAAATTGAGATCACTTTTGATTATGTTTTTATAATGAAGAGGCGATTGCTTAGAGGACAGGTAGTGTTTTTAGGAGACAATTATAGGGATAAAAATACTATATATTATTATAACATTTTGTGAGTGAAAGAGAGATTGGATTTTTTGATGTGAAAAACAAATCTTTTTTATTATTCAACGAAAGAAATGAAAAGAAAATTATTATATAGTTTGAAATACTGTATAAGTCTATGAGAAAGCATTTGCCGGTATTTATATATATAAATATATTTGAAAATATCATCAATTTTTTGTGTTCTTTTTGTGGTACCTATTTTATGACACCCCCTGTACTGTATATTATGGATTGCAGTGGAAAGACATGTAAAACGAATGCCTAAATAATCGTTTAGACTATAAGGAAAGTAACAAAAGAAACAAATTATATGTAATGAAAACACTATTAAATATTGTAATCGTATTTGATATTAATATTCGTTTATTAATTAAATAAAATAATAAATACAATAATTGTTATTAATTATTGATATTATTTTCTCTGTAAAAATACATCTTTAGATTTGATTATAATATTTGTCTCACATTTTTATCACATAATAAATGTTATTCATTATTATCAATAATATTATTATTCATTTGATTTTTTATTTAATTGTCTCTCTCTCTCTCTCTCTCTCCCTCCCTTTCCCTCTCTCTTACTTCCTCTTATTTTTTACATATTCTCTGTTTTAAATCAATTTTTGATTGATTGAAGAAATAATTATTAAGTAATGCATAAGAAATAAAATATAGTTTTCATTTCATTTCATTTCCATTAATTATTACGTTTTCATTGAAATGACCTAAAAATGAATTGTTTTTATTTGACTGAATGAATGAATGTCAAAATAAATATCAAATGGTTTCTAATGGATATTAAAAAATTCTTTACTATCATATACTGTACTCTAATCTAGAGTCAGTGCACAGATGTGTAGCCCTTATAGACATATCTTATTTAATTAGCGATATATTGTTTACGCAAATAATGTATTCAAAGGAATGGCTCATCTTTTTTACGTATATACAAATCATTATTTGTCACAAAACTCAATATAACCATTGGTTTTAAAGATGAGCTTTAGATGAATTGTCATCAAAGTGGACTCTCCCCTTGTTCTCTCTCTCTCTCTCTCTCTCTCTCTCTCTCTCTCTCTCTCTCTCTCACACATATTGTAATTGAAAATTAATTGCATTAAAATATTGATAAAATTCATGAAAACTTAAAGCTTAACAAACATACAAATCGTCTCTTCTTTTGTCTTAAATTTCAATTATATCTAATCTCTAATGAATTATTTGAAGCAAATGAAAGAATTTAGTGATAGTTAAACGTATGGATAGTTTCAATGAAATGAAGAAAAACTTTTTGATTAGTCATTACATCTGAAGACATGGACTACAACTCATTGAAGACCCGGAACTTCATTAACCATTATTTACTCATTCAAACTCAACATCACTTATAATAATGAATAGTTTTTACAACTTTTATCGTCATATCATACCTGAGCGATGGGCCGAGTGGTCGGCACAGTATTCAAAAGGCATTCCAAAAATGACAATTAGTGTCTAATTAGTGTTAAGTCATTAATGAAACAAAAAATAAATTAAAACTACATTTAAAGCGAAATTGATTGCAAACGACAAGAAGTGGTGAATCTATTGGTAATGATAATTGAATAGAGAAATGATTTGTTGTTTTAATCTATAAAACTATAACTAATTGTCAGCAATCAGTCCAATAGTATTGATTTCGTCATACATTGTGTGATAATATGAGAAAATAATAACTTTAATCAATTATTTTCGATAGAGTTTTCAATTTAATTGTTTTACGATTCACTTAATCAATATCTATTGGGTATGACCTTCAGAGGGACAGTAGTTTTACATTCGTTTTATTTAATTGTATAATCAAATCAAAACTATTATATATTAAAATAAATCGTTTTTTGCCTAAAATTTCAAAATTTTGAAGAATTTTCATATTTTCTTAAAATCTCTTTTTATAACTCATTATAAAAATAATTTTCTAATAATATTTGGCAAAAATATATATAAATTTTGTATATGAAATGAAATCAATTGAAATCATATATCGTTGACAACAATCACAACGAATGACAACTCTATTAAAAAGTTTTCAAATGCATGTGAACTTCAATGAGAGGTTCAGGACTTAAATATCAATTATGCAAACATTTGATATAAAAGCGATTATTCATTGCATAATACAATGAAATAAATTGTTTCAATGAATTGATTTTATTTCAGTCAAAAAGGGGTTAAAATTGAAATTCTTGATATTATGGTCTTTTTGAAGACATAATGAGATTAATGGTTATCAAGTCATCAAAATGTGCTGGATCACAGTGTGTAGGGTCAGCTGTGTATAAAGGGATGAGCTTAATGAAAGTAATGCCAGATATAGTGACAGATCATTTTAGGGATAATTCTTAGCGATTGCGCGAAATATTTATATTTATATTTCGTTATGAATTTGTGTCAAAACAATAATACAAATAAAATTCAATGAAAATGTTTTAATCATTAATACAACAAAAGAATAATTAATTGAATTTAAAATATTTGTCGAATATTTGCATTGAATTCAATGAATTGCAGTTAATATTGAAGGACGAGTTGAGGAACAGTTGAGGAACAGCACTGAAGTGAAGGCCGTATCAAAGTCTGGAACAATTCCATGTCATAAGAAATATACAAATTGTTTGAATAACTTCACTCATTGAAAGACAGGGTTAGGTGTTGTGTGAGTTATAGCGCGGGTCTAATCAAACATTTTTACAGTTAAGAGGTTTTGTTGATTGGGTTTTGCATTGGATTTGACAAATAATTACTAATTATTGAAATATTGAATGAAATTCAATAACAACTCAAATGTCGTATCAAATCATATCTCGTAATGAAATCCAGTCTTTCATAAAGAGAGTGATGACTGCCATCGGAACCAATAGAACACACGCTGAGGTTCTGGCGGATGTGCTGGTGATGGGCGACTATAGGGGACACTTCAGCCATGGTCTCAACCGATTGGGTAGTTATGATCTGATCATTCATTTCATTAAATCTCATTTTTGTGGCAATAAATCAGAACTTTATATGAAAGACATCCAAACTAATGGGTGCCGACCAGAAGGAGAGCCGACACTTCTAAAGGAAACGGCGGCCACGGCTTGGGTCGACGGCAACAACTTATTGGGTCCGGTAGTCGGGAAATACTGTATGAATTTGGCCATTAAAAAGGCAAAGGAGTCCGGAATCGGTTGGGTTGTGGCGAAAGGTTGTAATTCATAAATTTCAACCAAAACACCAATTAATACCCCTTTCAGGCAGTAATCACTTCGGAATCGCCGGCTATTATAGTCTGTTAGCTCTCGAACAGAATCTTTTGGTTTGAATCAAATGACTATAAAAAGAGTCATTCCTTTAGTTTACTTTATATATACTCTTAGGGAATGTCGTTCACAAACGCCTCGCCATTAGTGGCCACAACTCGAGGCAAAGAACCTTTCTTTGGGACGAATCCAATATCATTGGCCGCGCCGGCGAATAATGGCGAGAGTTTTGTGTTAGATATGGCGACTTCGGTCGTGGCTTTGGGCAAACTGGAGTTGGCGGAAAGGAAGGAAGAGACCATTCCTGACACGTGGGCTACAGATGAAAGTGGACAACAAATCACAGAACCGAAGGAATGGCACGCATTGCTCCCTTTGGGAGGGCTTGAGAGTACCAGTGGTTATAAGGGGTATGGGTTAGCGATGTTAGTGGAGGTGTTCACTGCAGTCCTGTCCGGCTCTGCCGTCGCACCCAATGTGAGGAAATGGACAGACAATCACTCGGTCGCTAATCTGGTAATCATTTCAATCAAATGCAAACTAATGTAAAACCTATTGAATGTCACAAAAGGGTCAGTGCTTTATAGCCATAAACCACGAGTGTTTTGCACCGGATTTTACGGATCGAATGTCAGGTTTGATCGACGCCTGTCATAGTCAAGAACCAGCTGTTGGACAGTCCAATGTGTTGGTGGCCGGGGATCCTGAAAGTGAACACATGAAGAGGTGTGACACACAGGGAGGCATTGCATACCATATCAACCAAATCAAAAATGCTGTAAAAATATATCAAATAATGATTTACTCGAATTGAAATCATTTGTTTTGTCACAACAGAACCGAATCGCGTCTGAGCTCAATATCCCGGCCCCAAAAGTACTGAAAACAGTCTAATTGATGACAATTGACTGATAATCAGTTGTGGTCTTCAAGTATTATCTCAAAAATAAGACATTATTTACACTTAAATCTCATCACAAAAAAGTGAAATAATTTTTATAAATGTTTTATAAGATTTGAAAATAAAATAAATTTTATGAAACAAATTGTTTGACATCAATGACATCACACTTGAGGTGGGCTTTGATCAGACCATCACTCATGTCTTCACCAAATGACGCCTTCCCTGTGATGTCTAAGCTCTCAATGGATTGTTTGTCTCTGAGAACTATTTCTGGATATTTGTGTTCAGCCATTAGTTTGAGTAAACCATTCCATGCGATCATAACTCCGTTATCCGAACACAACTTCTTCGGCGGAACAAACACTTCGACGTCTTCTGATTGACAGAAGTTTTTAATGGTATTCGTAATGAAGTGATTGCAAGCACAGCCACCACTGATGGCCAGTTGTATGGGTTTGTCGTCAAAGACATTGCAATGTCTTATATAATTGAAAACTCTTTGAAGTCTTTTGATTAACATAAAAGTGATGGCGAACTGAATGGACGCACAGATGTGGTTGGCCTCCGGTAGCACCCGATCAGGGGGTAAATCATATTCTTGTTCTAATCGTTCGATTAATCTAAGAACAGGGGTATAAAATCCAGAGAAACTGAATCGACAGCACCTGTAGTTTGTGTGATATAACGGATATTTGTTTTCATCCGTAAAATACTCGAAAGGATTACCACTTTTGGCGCACAACTCAAGAGCTGATCCGCCACAGACCTCATCATAGGGTGGGCCGAGATTTCGGAGTCTAAGTCTTCGCGCGATTTTATCGAAGAGATCTCCCGGCGCACAGTCTATGGACTGACCCAAGAGTTCAAATCTGTTGACATCTCTGACAATCCCCAGAAGGCAATGACCACCAGATATGAGAAGTGTTACGAATGGATAGTCGAGACCACTGTTGAGGGTTGCCATCAATGCGTGCGCTTCCATGTGATGGACAGGTATTAAGGGCTTAGAGTATTTCAAAGCCAGAGTTTTGGCGTAATTTTTGCCAATAACCAGTGATAGCGGAAGACCGGGTTTGACGGTGACAGCGATGGCCGACAACTCTGGAGGAGTGATGTCTGCCATCTGAAGACAATGTCGGACACAGTCATCGATGCAGAGTTGGTGCAGATCTCTGGCAACGGGTGGTATAATCCCTCCGTTAACCAAATGAGTCTTCATTTGTGATCGACAGACCTCTGAAAGAACGGTTCCCTTCCGGTCGACAACAGCAATACCCGTCTCATCACAAGAAGTCTCGATCCCTAACACCGAAAACAAAACTCTTTGGACTTTAAACAAATTATTTCCACAAAAACAATGTTTTGAAACAATGTTTGAAATCATTATAAAATATAATAAAACTTTTCGTCAATTCATTGAAAATTCAAAAAACAATGTTTACTAAAGTGAAGAACAGCTGATCTTATGATGAAATGCATTCAAAGACAACATTACATAACATATCTTTGACTCCAAAAAAGTTTTTGAAAATAAAATCATTTTTTGTTTGAATAATAATTTGAATAAAACTTTATTAACAAAAACCAATCAAATAATTACCGATCGATTGAAACAAAAATTATCGAAAACCTTAATAAAAAAATTACTTTTGATTCAAAAAACATAAAAATCTCTGAAATAGTCTTCACTTCAAAAAATAGATTTAAATATTAGTAAATGTTTTACAGAAATGACATTCAATTAGAATTGGTTAGCAGTGGTAAGCCATAAACTACTGGTGCGGTTCCGATCAGATACTTGAGTCGACATACTTTTCGTGATAGAGAGACAGCTTTAGTGATGGGCATATCGATAGGTCTGTCCCTAAGCTCTGGTTTCCACTTATGAAACCAATTGCACAGCAATTGATCCGAGAATTTGTCGATGTCTTTGTCGGTGACGTCCCAAAGGACTCCTACATAACATGGACTCCCATTCATCATAAACCTATAGGGCGTTCCGTATGACTCCAATTGGGTGCCCTCAGAGAGAAGTTTACCACTACTGCAACCGATCACTATTGAGGCCGAATTGATATTACATCCGTCGAGTCCTTCGGGTAGTGTCCTATAATACGAGGCTCCGGCCCCGTGACCAAAGAATATATACGTGTCCTTTGACTCCAACGCATCCTTCAGAACACTAGGTTCGGGCACTTTGCCTATCACTCCATTCCAGTCCTTCATTGATATAAACGATTGTTTGAAATACTCTTCAGTTTTGGCCAAATTGTCGGCCGGATTGAGAACATAGAAGGCGTTCGACTCATTCACACCCTTAGAATATACCCCTTCTTTGAATGTGTTGTACATCAGTGACAGTATTCGAAGAGAAGGCGTTCTGAATATCGATTGATTGTATTCGTGAAGCGATGGCAAAGACTCGAATGGAAACGCTTCCAATGACTTGTCGAGAATGAGGCCGACGGCAGAGATGTCGTATTTATTGAAAATCGATTCCTTATTATCGATGGGAAAGACATCGCAAAACAATTTCTCGTATTTTTCAAAACATTTCGATATTAACGAATCCGAAGGGGTATTGAATAGAGTTTTCATCGCAGCCTTGAATTCATTATATTTAAGTGATGGCAACGACTCGACAATCACTTCCAGCAGAGGTTCACTCTTGCAAACCAAGCCATCACTAGATGTCAATTGCATTACATATGAGACCAAAGTTTTGCACATTTGTTGATATTCTTGACTATCGAGTTGTCCAAAAAGAATGCCTTTGAAGGCCCCAAACCAGGTCTCCTCAACGCTTCGCAACAGAATCATTAGTTCTTCGTCTAAAGAGTACCTCAAACGCCAAAACGTTTCCCTGTCTTTGTTGACTATGGAGGCATTGGATCTTTCGATGATTTCAGAGAAATGTTTCATAAAGTGTTTGATTATCTGAAGAATTCAATTGAGATTCAATTAAAACATTAAAAACAATTTAAAACAAACAAACCTTTTGGGAATCGCTTTGTATTCTTAGAAACACTGGTTTTTTGCCCCTTTGATAACGACAGACCAATAGGTCGGGTATATTCGTATCGTTGCTGACTGTCGAGATCTGAACGATTCGCCAGTTATTGGGCAGACATTCGGTGAACGTTTTGAACGAATTGTTTGAACCAATCATTTGGTCATTGAATACAATGGACTTTAAGTCATATTTTGAACTTCGATTCAGTTTTCGTTTCTTCTCATTAATAAAGATATTTCTGTAGCGATAAACAGAAGAATTGGTTTCACAGAAATGATATCCAATAATATCTTCGTTGGTATTCAGTTGTAATGAATGTATTGATGTCAAGAGTCTATGGATTGACACAAAGAGTTTAGACGTTGGATGACTTGATGTCAAATCAGACGATCGTTTCAATAGTGAAATAATTGTTTCCAAATCCATGTCATTATCTTTTATATCATTCATGTCTTCGTTAACCACAAGATTATGTTCAAAAACTTCGTCCAAACCTTCATATTCTTCAGACAAATCGATGACAACATTTGTAACTTCACTCAATGTCTTAGATTTTGAAGACATACTTCTTTTGGAGCGTTTATCAACTTTTGCATTGCTTTGACTTGTCTTCGAAGTGAACGAAGTCTGCGATCGAGTAATACGTTTAAAGGGTTCAGTACTTGTCTTCGAGACCTCCGTTTCCATCGATTCGGCTTCGATTAGGGTTTCGCTTGTGATCGAAAGTGACTCGAAATCGAGTTTCAGATCCTCTTTAGTCCTGTTTTCATCCGACTTAAGAGTCTTTGCCATTGATTGGATATAAACTTGATTTGAGAGCGCAGTCATATATTCATTCATCTCATCATTTTTGAACATTTTTTGTTTGGGTGCCTTTGGAACCGCAGGTTTGAGTTTAGTTGTAGGTCTGGGAGGTGTCAATGACTGATCACTAGAAGTCACTTCCATCAGATGTTGGTTGAATTCGACCCAAACCTTGTCTTCATTCAAATTGTGTTTCATTTTGTACAAAAAAAGTTGAGAAAATGCCTCAAAATATAACAAATTCGAGTGAATGACTCTTTCGGCATAACTATAGCACTTCAGACCATTCACTTCACGGCAAGTATTGATCACTCCCTCAAAGTCTTTAGTCTCCACTTGAAGTCTAGCAATGGTTTCAATCATTTTTAATCTCAAAATCTTATAAAATAAATTTTTTTCGAGAAAATCATTCAAATTATATTCGTTGAGAAGTTCTTGAACTTTGTCTTTGAAAATATTTTTGGCGTAACTTTCGATAGAGTTTTTGTGGATGTCATTGATTTGTGTTAAGACATACTTGGAATCGCTTTCATTGACCAACAGTTTATTGAAAAGGATTTCATGTTTAATGAAAAACAAATCCAAAACCTCTTCTGAATGAACGCATTCTTCGGGTAATGTTTGAATTTCATGATTTTCGTGAATATCTTCAAAATCTTCAGAATCAATCCAATTGTTCTCCATTTTCATCAACTTCTTCTTCAATGTCCAAACACTCGATTTCTGATTGTGTTCACATTCTTCTTCTAATTCTAATTCTGGATCATTTGTGAACAATTTGTCAAACATTTTCGTTGGCTTACAATTGCCGAACAAATCTCTTTTAGTGGTCTTTGAATAGCCAAACCCATCCATGTCCGCGTCCGGAGATATCGCCACAGAAGAAGATGGAAGCGAATCGAATACAGAGTCGGTATCAGAGGACAGACGGTTCGTACGAAGACAGTACAAAGCGTTGTCTAACTTTGTTTGTGCGAAATGTTTGTGATCACAAATCAGATCCAATTGGGAACCGATTATTAAGAGCTTAGATATAGAAATGACAGCACAATAACGTCGACCTAATTTGAAGAGAGAGTTGTAGAAGAAGAACGACTCGAACGGCATTTCAATCATTTGGTAGAAATTTGCCGACAATTGCATCGAATCGAAAGCAAAGTTCAAAACCGAGTACTTATACCAAATGGGGTCGAGATTTGTGTTCACTTGGTTCTCGTTATTGGCTCTACAGCTGGTGGACAGCCATGAATACCAGCGCTTTAGTATACTTAATGACATTTGAATCGGTTCTAAAAATTCGTGAAAATTATTTGAATATTTGAAATGCTTTGACGACAGTCTTGTGACCAATAGTAGAGACAATCCTTTGATATAATATCGATTTATTGTCAACTTTTGCAGATAATCGGATTCAAGGAAAGCCTTCATAGTTTTTGCTGCCCTTTCCGTCCGTCCCAAAAGTAAATCTAATTCACATTTCGCTAACAAATTAAGAGACTTTCCATACGTTTCGGGCATTTTGGGTTCGCCACCAGTGCTGGACCTATAGGTAGGTGTGAGCACATGGACTGCTTTGTTGAGAGCACCCAAATCTATGTATGTCTTCACCAAATAGTAATTGGCAATCAAACTGATCTCCGACTCTTTGTGTCCAAATTGACCACAATATCCATTGATGAGTTTTGCGGCTCTGAGTCTGGACTTCATTTGGTCGTAGAAGACATAGATCTGAACCATTGAATTCAAGTTATAGTAGATCTTAAACGCTATTATCGTCTCTTCGGTCAACACTTTCCACTTCTCGTTCAACTCCAAAGCTTTGCTCCAGTGGTCCAAAGCCTGTGCCAACGGTGACAACAAAGAGGACATACTCTTCAGATTAATCAACTCTGGCATCGAATTCGCATCCAATCGGCTCTCTTTGTTCACCGGAATATCATTGATGACCACATTATGGCTTTGATCGCAACCACTGTTTGTCTCCAATGTCTGGCATTTGTTCTCTTCATTAATGACTTTGTTTTCAAACATTTTTTGATTAAACAAAAACTCTTCAAAATATGTGTTTCCGATCAAGAGGTGAGTGGAACAGATGTTAACACAAGTGCAGCCACTATTGATATGAGCGAAGAGTCGGTCCAACACTGAGTCCATGTCCTCTTGACAGTGGGCTCGGATGTCATTGAGCCAAACACTAGTCTTCAGTACGTACTCGAAGTCATTGCAACGCCATTTGTTGTCTCTTTTATTCCCTTCTTTGGCACCACTTTTCGATTCGTCGCTCGACTTCGATGTCTTGGCTTTGGATGAGTTGGCGTTCGAGTCATTGATCCGCAAATATCTTCTCTTGGATTTGACGTCATTTGAGTTATAGTTATTGCAATCACTCAACGATTTCAAGACATTAGACATTTTCGATGAATGTCTGTTTGAGGGATCAATTGATGGCAAAGGTTTGCAGACAATCAAAGACCCAAAGACTCAATGACTGTATGTTTGACTCAAAAGCATTTGACAAATGGTTTGAATCAGTCTTAGACTCAATACTATTGGTTGTCGAGAATAAGTGATCTCTCATTGGATGAGAGATTCGCACAAAACCTCTTGAGTCGACTCATTCACGACAAATGTATCACATTTTAGGTTAAGTGAAAGGGTTTGAAAATTACATATAATTTCATACGTTGTTTGTGAACACAATTCATATAAACATTGAATTGCTTTAAATTAAAGTCTTTTTTTGTTTTGAATTTTATTTGATTTTGTTTTCAAAAATACAACAAAAATGTCATCAAATCGTCAAAAGTTTGTTTAAATTTACGATTAATTCATATTTAATGACAACTAATATATAAATGATTTGTCAATTAGTGTTAAAATAAGTTTCGGTGCAATTGTTTGCTGTGAAGAGACGACACTTTTGGGGGACATAACTATCGGTGCGAAGACTGTAATACACCCGACGGCTCACATCGACGGCTCCAAAGGGGCTATAATTATAGGCGAATCGAATCTGATCGAAGAAAGGGTCAAAATCATCAATTGTGACACAAAGCCCATGACTATCGGTTCCCATAATGTCTTCGAAGTGGGATCTCATTGCGAGTCACCCGAAATCGGTGACCACAACATACTTGAGTCCAAGTGTCGGTTAGGGCCACAAACACGACTGTCCAACGGGTGTGTCATCGGCGCCATGTGTTCCGTGGACTGCAATGAGATGTTGTCTGAAAATACAGTCATTTTCGGCAACGAATGCAATCGTCGGACACAACACGAGAAGCCATCCCAACAGACCTATCAGTTAGACTTCTTGAGCAAAATATTACCCAATTATCAACGCATAGAAAAAGCAAACTTTAAGCCAAACTCCAATACGACTACTCAAATGATTACCAGCTCTACCAGTGTTTCATCCCTTTCCCCACAATAACTACATTTATGTTAAATTATTTCAATTTTTATTTAATAAACGTTTGAATTGAAATAAATTATATATTTAATGACATTTTTATTCATTTATTTTTAATTCAAATCAAAGACATAACAAAAAGAGATAACAACTGAGAGTCAAAGGGAGGGAAGGGAGGAATTGGTGGCAATTATCAGTTGTTTGCTTAAATTGCAATAAATATGAGATAAAAACAAATCAATTCTTTGGTATCAAAAGTCGTCTCTTTTTTGTGACAATTCATACATTTTTTGTTCATAAAATGGACGATAATATACCAGTTGTGGTAAAGTTTGAAGAATTCAAAGAGTTTTTAATTAAAAATGAATTTTTTAATGAGAAAAGTCTTTCAGATTTACTGGTATTTCATATTCTAATGGATTTTTGTCTTCAATTAATTAACACTTGATTTCAGTCCACAAATCAAATGAATGACAAAAAGAGTCAAATAATGACTATAATAGCAGACATTGAGACCAGAGATCAGACAGAAATCGATAGATTCGCACAAATTATGCGAAACTCAGATCTGGTAAATGAAGAACTGTTGGAACCGTTGGATCAATGCGACGGCAATTTTTCTAATGTCAAATCAGAAATGATTGTTAGACTCAAAGAACTCTTGTCGTCACCGAAAGCTTGTGGTGAAGTCTTGAGTGTAATAAACGCGTCCAAAATAATTGAAAATCCAGGCGAAAATGTCTATAAGATGACTTCCAACCCCCGGGGCTTCTGTGTTATTATAGATAACCAACTCTTTGCTCGAGGGTTACCCTTTAGGACCGGCTCCAGAGCTGATGCCGACAGGCTTTCGGATGTCTTCAAGCAATTGGCGTTTACTGTGTTTCGAGTCACAAATCAAACCACAGATCAAATTAAACGACTATTGAGGTCAATGTCACAGAAGAAGGACCTTGTTCGTCACGATGCTCTTGCTGTCATCATTCTCTCCCATGGAATCAGAGAACAAGGCATTGATATGATCTATGGCAGCGATGGACTGCCCATACCTTTTGATGAGATTCTGCAAAACTTCAATAATAAGAACTGTCCTCTTCTTCGACACAAACCAAAGATGTTCTTTTTGAGCGCTTGCAGAGGATGTGAGTCAACATTTGATGGCATTAATTGTATTCTTAATATCTTTTATTATTGATACCAAAAGCCGAAATCGATGCGGGAGTCGAAGAACCGGTGTTTCACTTTGAGTCCACTCATTCATTGTCTGGAAGTCCTGCCAAAACGGATCACTTGCCGACTTGGAGTGATTTCTTTGTGTATTATTCAACAATTGGCGGTAAAATCAATGTCTAAATGTTGTGACAATTAGTAAAAGTCATAACATATTCAACAATAGGTTTCGCGTCTTTGAGGAACACTAACTTCGGTTCTTGGTTTGGGTATGAGTTGGCCCACTCTTTGGCTGAGTTCGCACATAAAGAACATTTGAATGATTTGGTCACAACTGTTGTCGCAAAGAGAGTACAGGAAAGGTCTACTCTATTGAGGTCAGTCCAGTCAGATGGTGGTGAAGAGGTCTGTGTCGCCAAACAGGCCATTGAGTCAAAAACCAAAGGAATGGTCAAAAAGCTTTATTTCAATCCCGGTCTTTAGTCTATAAAAAGTGTATTACAAAATCGTTTCAATTATTTGTTAAATCAATAAAATATTTATTTTTGTTTCAAATATTTTTCCAAAAAAATGATTGATTTATAAAAACTTTTGTTTAGAATATTCTTTTGAATGATATTATAATTAAATTGATTTTCAATATTAAATGAATTCAAAGACTCTATCAATCATTTTGATAGACATTCACAAAATGATGAATAATTGTGTCAATTCTTGTCATTTCCTGTGAAAAGACAATCAGAAAAATAGTTTAATAAAAATTTTGTTTGATTTGAAATTTAAAACAAATTACAAAACGCTTAAATCATATGAAATGAAGAGATTTTTTTGTAATAGAAATATTCAGTTATTTCTCAAATGTTTAATTGATTTATAAGTATTGCAAATATTAATATTAATGAGTATTTTATTGCTTTTATACCAATCGCACGAATGATATAATTTGAATAAAATTTAAATTTTTTCCACAAAAAGACAAATAATAACAAATATATCACTGAAACAAATGTATAGAAAAAACTCAATTCATATTCAATGTAATATTCTTTCGATTTGTAATAAATTTTATCATTCGATCAAAATATAACAAACGATGAGATGTTGTGGGATTGGAAGCAAAATTTGAACCTGGGCAAAAATGAAACCTTGAATATCTGCCTTTTTTGGTAAAATTCATTCATAAAATTAATCAAAAATGAAAACATTTGATTATTTCCAGGGCTTTGATGTTTGCAATCTTTGTGGTATTTTTGATATTCATTAGATTTTTTTATTTGATTTGTTTGAAAAAGTTTAAAACAAATACAAATGTTGTAAAAGACGTCAACGACGAAGACATTCCTAACTCAACTCAAGCCATATATACCTCAGCAATAGCTCCCAATCTGTTCTATAACAACGGTTTGTCTCAATGTTTGCTGAATTTAAAAATCATTTTAAAAAAAATAAAAACACTTTGAATCAGGTCTTAGAAATTGATCTTTATTTTAAAATTGCACAAAAGGGGTATTTTATTAGATTTATTTGCTTTGAAACATTTTTCATATAATCTAATAAATCATTTAATATTTGAATCTAATTTCAATTGTTTTTATATTCAGACAAAGAATCTGTGAATGCTTTGAATGACTCGAAGAAAGGTTTGAATTATTTTGAAAGACTATTG